>SSNS01000251.1:357522-387771 GCA_006937985.1 Aphyosemion australe
GACCTCTCACCCTGTTCACTTATCCATCGTAAGATGTTGCTATTGTGCTTTTGTATCACCAGATGCTCTTAAAGTCAGACTGGCAGGACCCTATTCATTTTAAAGGTGTGCTTCACTGAACAAACATTTTTTATGATTATTTCTGATTATAATCAGTCACTCTGAGTTTTTCATGCAGGCTGAACATGAAAACTAGCCTGGCAAGCCATCCTATATATGTGAATATATAGTCTGGCCACGACTCATTGACGGCTCTCAGTCGTGAGGCGGGATCTACGGTTGTCTTTCAAAATGTTAGCACGCAATTGGATAGCGCTAGGACCAATCAGAGTAACGAACAACGTGACGTAATCACAGCGACGGAAAAGAGGGAGGCAGCAATGGCGTCTAACATTTGCTAACATCAATGATTTCTGTCGTTTTTGTATGAAAAACATGTGAATATCAGGTGTACTGGGACATTCCACTACTTAGTTTGATAAAAATAAGAAGCCGCTAAGTATATCAGACAGACTTACGCACGTTGGAGTCTAAATAATCCAATGTTGATGACAAAGCCGTTTCAAAAGAACGTGGCTCCGGCGTTGCCGCCATCTTGCTTGGGTTCGCGGCCGCAGCGCTGACGTCATCAGCTACTCCCGCTCTGTGATTGGCCCAAAATATAGAGCGCTGTGATTGGCCCAACCAAAACTATAGCGAGCTGTGATTGGACAGCCACAGGCTGCGAGGATTCCAACGAAGCGTGCCTAGACCAAACTCTGCAAAGCAAGAATTGGTCTAGTTCACTAGGCTACATGAAAACAGTCTCCTACACCTATCTCCTGCATTAACAAGGGCTACAGCTATTTAATATTTTAGTATTCTAATATTCTATCTAATCCTCTTTCAATCAAATATTCTATTTACTTTCAAAACAGAGGAAAAAAATTCTGAGTTTGTGTTTCAAAATTAAACTTCAAGTAGAAATGTTACTAATTTCTACTAGTAACAATGTAATTGCGTCATTTTTCTAAATATACACAGATTGGCAATAATTCAACCTAAAATTATATTCAAAGATAGATATGTTAGTAAATTACATGCTATAACGGCCTGCCGTATAGGCAGCGTCACACTGAGCCTCAGCAGTGACTCCAGCTGCTTCCCTGCTCCACACCGCTGCAGCAGCCATCTACATAAACAGGATGATGGTGATTTTTCTTTCAGTTGTAGAGTTTATGCAGTCTTAGTTTAACGTGAACACGATTAACGTGTGTTTTTTTCCGGTCCCTACGTGACGCGAAAGTTAGAGTGCGTGCTACGTATTAGCCTATGTCTATGGTACTAGCATTAGCCTACCTGGTCGTGGATTCGGCTGGCTGAAGCAGTTTCCTGTTCAAGCATAAAGTTGTGCCGTTATGGTAAGACAACTCCGTTTTACAATGTAGACACTCGACCGTGTTTTCACTTCTTCTGAGTTTAAAATGGTCCCAAACTTTGGACCACCTTTGCCTTTTGCCTTTATCGTTTTCTCCATTGTCTTTCATGCTGTCGTGATCACAGGTGATATCCAACGCTGTGCTCCAGTAAAATGTGTCCGTGTAAATTAGAGTCCGGCTGCGTTACGCATTTAACAACGCCTCGAATCAGTAAATAATAATGATTTAAGGAATTTTTTTAATCGAAACATTCCAGTATTTGTTTCAGTGCTAAATTTAACATTTTAAATGTTAGTTTGGTGCATTAAAAAACTTTAAAATAAATGACGCTTAGCCTGGCGGGGGGGCAGTCAAAGCCTGGCGGCCCGCCAGGCTAAAATAGCGCTGGGGGAAGCCCTGCAGATGTTTACAGCTGCAGCGATATAACTCAGACCGATGTCAGATCATTTTCTTCTAACGGCGACTGTGTTCAGCTGTTTAAAAGCTTCTGAGAGAAGAGCAGGAACCACCTCCGTGTAAAAACTCTTGAGATGGTGACACATGTTTCACTGCTGGTTCATAAATAAATGAGCTGCTCTATAAATACAGAGTAAATCTCACATCAGACGGATGGAAACGAGAAAAACTTGCCTGAAATACCGTTTTAAACCTGATTTAATGCATAAGTGAAACCCAAGAATCTGTTTTTTAAGAGCTTTAGTAAAGCTTATTTGTATCGCACCTATCAGAGAAAAGACTGATTCACAAAGAAAGTCACATCAAAATTAAAAGATCATTAAAAAATAAAACTTTAGCTGAGAATTTTAATATCTGTGCAGTTTGAGGAGTCCATAAGGCACCAAATCAGAGTTGATTCACTTTTTATTAATACATCTTTTAAAGTTTCTTCTTGGTGGTGGTTCTGATGGTGCTGAAGGTGGTGCTGATGGTGGTTCTGATGGGGATGGTGATGTTTGGTACTGGTGATGATGGTGGTGATGGTGTTGATGGTGGTGGTGATGGTGGTGGTTCTGATGGTGATGTTTGGTGGTCTTGATGGTGGTGGTTTTGATGGTGGTTCTGATGGTGATGGCGTTGTTTGGTGGTGTTGATGGTGGTGGTTCTGATGGTGGTTCTGATGGTGCTGAAGGTGGTGCTGATGGTGGTGGTTCTGATGGTGATGGCGTTGTTTGGTGGTGTTGATGGTGGTGGTTCTGATGGTGGTTCTGATGGTGNAGCCCACGGGCGACCCATGGTGTTTTTGTAAAAAAAAAAAAAAGTTGTCAGGAAGTTTAAAAGCATGACTAATATGTGGTGTTATAAACCATTTATTAACAATATTTATTTGTCTTACAAAAAGGCACAATCTTGAAATATGGTTTTACCAGACACAAAAAATACAATTCAGATAACGGAAAATACACCTGACCTCTCACCCTGTTCACTTATCCATCGTAAGATGTTGCTATTGTGCTTTTGTATCACCAGATGCTCTTAAAGTCAGACTGGCAGGACCCTATTCATTTTAAAGGTGTGCTTCACTGAACAAACATTTTTTATGATTATTTCTGATTATAATCAGTCACTCTGAGTTTTTCATGCAGGCTGAACATGAAAACAGTCTCCTACACCTATCTCCTGCATTAACAAGGGCTACAGCTATTTAATATTTTAGTATTCTAATATTCTATCTAATCCTCTTTCAATCAAATATTCTATTTACTTTCAAAACAGAGGAAAAAAATTCTGAGTTTGTGTTTCAAAATTAAACTTCAAGTAGAAATGTTACTAATTTCTACTAGTAACAATGTAATTGCGTCATTTTTCTAAATATACACAGATTGGCAATAATTCAACCTAAAATTATATTCAAAGATAGATATGTTAGTAAATTACATGCTATAACGGCCTGCCGTATAGGCAGCGTCACACTGAGCCTCAGCAGTGACTCCAGCTGCTTCCCTGCTCCACACCGCTGCAGCAGCCATCTACATAAACAGGATGATGGTGATTTTTCTTTCAGTTGTAGAGTTTATGCAGTCTTAGTTTAACGTGAACACGATTAACGTGTGTTTTTTTCCGGTCCCTACGTGACGCGAAAGTTAGAGTGCGTGCTACGTATTAGCCTATGTCTATGGTACTAGCATTAGCCTACCTGGTCGTGGATTCGGCTGGCTGAAGCAGTTTCCTGTTCAAGCATAAAGTTGTGCCGTTATGGTAAGACAACTCCGTTTTACAATGGAGACACTCGACCGTGTTTTCACTTCTTCTGAGTTTAAAATGGTCCCAAACTTTGGACCACCTTTGCCTTTTGCCTTTATCGTTTTTTGTCCATTGTCTTTCATGCTGTCGTGATCACAGGTGATATCCAACGCTGTGCTCCAGTAAAATGTGTCCGTGTAAATTAGAGTCCGGCTGCGTTACGCATTTAACAACGCCTCGAATCAGTAAATAATAATGATTTAAGGAATTTTTTTAATCGAAACATTCCAGTATTTGTTTCAGTGCTAAATTTAACATTTTAAATGTTAGTTTGGTGCATTAAAAAACTTTAAAATAAATGACGCTTAGCCTGGCGGGGGGGCAGTCAAAGCCTGGCGGCCCGCCAGGCTAAAATAGCGCTGGGGGAAGCCCTGGTGCAAGGGTTAATGACTGATTGTATTGTGAAGCACCTTGGGGGGTTGTAGAAACATAGAAGAGACTACCAGAGGTCCTCAAATAAATTTGTTCAAGGGCCGGAGTTTTTCCCAGCAGACACTGTGAGGGCTAGATGCTCTTCTAAAATAAAGTTCAAGTATTATTGTATCAGTACCGGTCGTTCCAAAAACATGCTTAATGTTCACCAATATATGCATACTGCCCACATACATAATGGGAAGAACCTCGTCTAAATGATAGAATCCACATTTTTCTCACTCAACAACACCTCATTCCATTAGTTTATCAATTATTGATATTTTGGACATGAATTTTGCTGGTAAACTTCAAAGTCCACCAATTGGGGGATTTGTCCAAATGAAATAACCAGAGGTTGGCAAAACTCTCTAGAGATAAAGGATTTCCATTTTCCAGATCTGGAAGCACTCAACATTGTGCTCTTGTGCACAGGTCTGTCACAGATGTGCTCCAAGCTCCTCTTAGCGCGCTGTATGCTTGAGTACACTGTGAACAGTGAGATTCGGAGAAAGTGTGAAATAATGCTCAGACGCACTGATGGAAATCTTTTTTTGATTATGTTACCTCTGCGATGTACTCTGTGCGCAACGTTTAAAATATCGGCGCACCTGCATGAGTTTTATTAACAAATACACTCATGGGAAAATAAATAAATAAACAAATTACTCTTGTAAAAAAGACAGTCGAAAGGCTCAGCCTATCGTCGATTGTCGAATAATTCTTCCAATCGCCCAACCCTCATTCAGCTCATGCCACTCCACAAAGGTGTCCACCACACTCCTGTATTCATCCTCCTGACCATCTCTGATACAGGCCACAATTGTGGAGCCATCAGGGAATTACTACAGGTGACATAACTGAGATCTGTACCTGAAGTTAGAAGTGTACAGGTTGAAGATGAAGGGTGACAGGACAGTTTCCTGCAGACCATGGCCAAAAATTCCAAAAAGGGAATTTTTCATGATTTAGTATCGTTAAACAATTATTTGTGTTAATTGGTATGAGGGAAATGCTTTTCAGGGCAGATGTTCAACAGAATATGTTACTATTTCAACAGAACTTGCATATATTGAGAAACTGATCTAGTCTGACATCAAACTTGAACTTGTTCTTATGTCCAGGTAAACCACAGCCTGCCAGACAAGATTGTGGTGTACCGAGATGGTGTATCTGAGGGTCAACTGAACATGGTCGAGCAGTACGAGATACCTCAGCTGTTGGAGTGTTTCAAGACATTCCCCGACTACGAGCCCAAGTTGGCTTTCATTGTGGTCCAGAAACGCATCAACACCACTCTCTACTCCTGGACGGCAAACAGCTTTGGCATTCCTCCACCTGGAACTGTTCTGGATCACACCCTCACGCAGAGAAACTGGTCAGTTTCAAAGCTTTACCACAGCTATGTTAAGAATTGCATGTTTATAGTTCGGTGATAAAAATGGTTTAAAAACTCAAAAGCAGACAATGTAAGCATCTTGTAACGAGTCGAGGAAATCTAGAACGATTTTCATATGAAAGTTGCTAGTTCTCATTAAAAAAGACCTTAGAGAGAAAAGAAAGGGAATTACTTGTATCTGGGCTGCCCAAGTACACTAGTTGTGCCCTATGACAATCTTGTTTGTTTTGTTTTTTTGTGGAATTATGTTTTGATGTTGAATCAGTTTGAAGGCAGGCAAGTTCTTCATCACAGCTGTGATTTCTTTTATAGGAACATATAGATGCCTGTAAAATGGGTTTTAATTCATCTTGATACAGAATCCATGAATAAAGATGGTTTTTTTTAGCCTGACAAGCCATCTTATATATGTGAATATATAGTCTGACCACAACCCGTTGACGGCTCTCAGTCGTGGGGCGAGATCTACGGTTGTCTTTCAAACTGTCTGCACACAATTGGATAGTGCTAGGACCAATCAGAGTAACGGACAACGTGACGTAATCACAGTGGCGGAAAAGAAGAGGAAGGCAGCAATGGCGTCTAGTATGAAAAACATGTGAATATCAGGTGTGCTGGGACATTGCACTACTTTGTTTGATAAAAATAAGAGGCCGCTAAGTATAGCCGACAGACTTGCGCACGTTGGAGTCTAAATCGTCCAATGTTGATGACAAAGCCATTTTAAACGAACGTGGTTCCTGCGCTGCTGCCATGTTTGTGTTCGCGGTCGCAGCTCTGACGTCATCAGCTACTCCCGCTCTGTGATTGGCCCACAATATAGAGCGCTTTGATTGGCCCAACCAAAACTATAGCGAGTTGTGATTGGACAATCACAGCAGTGGATCGGGCTGCGAGGGTTCCAATGAAGCGTGCCTAGACCAAACTTTGCAAGGCAAGAATTTGGTCTAGTTCACTAGGCTAGGTTTTTCTCTCACAACCCCCAAAATTATGTAAGGTCTTAAAGCTGGAGAATTAAAGCAGCTTTGACTTTTTCTCTACTGTGTTATGAGTGAGGATCCAGGACACTGCATCAGCTGGTCTCATTAAAAAGACTGTCTGCAGGAATAACCAGAAACAAAATTCTGTGTTTTTTCCAATTTTATGTTGAGGCAAACAAGTTGTGTAATAACATTCTGTGAAACAGGTGGTTACTGAATATCATACAGTCAAATAGTTTAAACGAAACATCAAATCTATCGTTTTGCCTTGTAGATTTTCTGTAATTGAATGATTAATATCATTTAGATTGTTTCAGCCCAAGATAATTTAAAGATTCTATGAGCTGCGCAAACTCTGGTATTCTTTCCTTTTCCTTACATAAAGGGTGGACTTTTACCTAGTGGCGCATCATACCCGCCAAGGATGTGGACTGCCGACACGGTACATCTCTCTGTACAACACAGCAAACCTGACTGCAGACCATCTGCAAAGGTAAATTGCTTGACTTGCATGTGCACCAATTTTTTTTTCTTAATCTGTCTCCAACTCCACTGCACATCTATACTAGCTTCTAGATAGTTAAAGAAAATGTTTCCTCCCATAAAAGCTATGTAAATATTCTGTTCAGCTGAGGGCTGTTTACATAGCAGATTGTCAGAGTTCAATGCAAAAGAAGCTATGAGCAGAGAGTTTTTTGACTAAGAGCTTGCAGCTTTCATGCTATTGACTGTAAAATTGTATCTTTTGCTGAAAATTTCAAATGAGAACAAGCTTTTGCACTACCCTGGCTTGTTATTATAAGAAGCAGTGAGAAATGTGTGCATGAGGCTATGATTCACTAGAGGTGGGTGCAATTCATCGATGTGGCGATGCATCTCAAAGCATCACGTGGGGATTCGAAATCAATTAATGAACGTCAATACTTAAAAAAAATTTAAAAATTAATAACGTGAAAGCTTTGTTACGAAGCCGGTACTAAAAGAAACCAAAAACACGTAACCGGAGCCTTAACAAATGTAAGTTATTTGTTTTTGTGTAAGGGAGATGCTTTTTACTGGCGCACAGTGTGGTAATCAATGTGCTGTGGAGGAAAATAGAGGAACCAGCAAAGACACAAAGTTTGGGATCAAACGCGCACCTACGGGCAGATTGGCTAAAGCTAGAGGATAGCAGACTCACGCCGTGGGTTCCCAAAAAAACACGATGATCATGAAACTAAGGCTATGTTCACACTGCAGGCAAAAGCGCATCAAATCCGCATGTTGACCTGCCTGTGACCCTTATCTGAATTTTTTTGTGACCGTCTGAACAGCACAGATCAGATTTTTCCTAATCCGATTCAGGTCGTTTCAATATGTAGTACTGATTGCGACACATATGCACATTTTTTGAAAGCAACTGCAGTCTGAACGGTCATGTCGCATTAAATCCACCTCCTACGTCACTGCTTAGTGGAGGTGAGCGTTGTGTCAGGACTTTTCTGAGGAGGAGCGCTGAAGAGCAGCGCTTACAGAAGGATTCAGGGATCTGTGGGACATCCTGTCAAGTTTTGGAATTAAAAATACAAGAAAGCATGAGAGCGGGAGGTGCTGCTGGAGCAAAGCGCATCTCCGGTCTCGGTCTCCGTGACAGCGGGGCAGGGGGGTTCTCCGTGACCGGGGGGGTGGGGGTGGGGGCAGGTTCCGTGAATGAACTTAATACCAAAACATTTTCAGGGAATACTAACTCCGGAAGACGGCGGGAATAAGGAGTAAAATAGTTTTGAAAATAGTTTCCACCCCAAAACGAGAGACTCAGGTGTGATCCTGTGGCTGAACTGTCTGTGAGGCTTTCACATCACAACTCCACCTCCCCTGGTTCTGACTGACTTCTTGTCTTCTGCGCATGCGGGTCGCTTTGGGGCCGTGAAGCGTTCACACTGGAGAGTGTTTGATGTTGCATTTCAGTTATAATGTGAAGTCACAAAAAAATCGGATTTACTCAGAAAATCGGAATTGAGCATCAAAACCTGCAGTGTGAATGTAGCCTAAGAATGACTAAACTCTACAAGCCGAAGGAAAATCTCCGTCCCATTTATTTGTAGATGTCTGCAGCGGTATGGAGCTGAGCTGCAGCTTCCTCAGTTGGACTGTGGCAAGCCGTTGTAGTATGTAATTTACAAACGCTTCTATCATTGAATATAATTTAGACTGGATTATTGCCAACCCGTACAAAATACAATAGATATGCAATCATTACATTGTTACCAGTAGAAATTATATGTTAGCAGTTCCAGTAGCTTACTACTGAACATGTTAATAAAATACATTAAATTCTACTGATCATAGTTGAACTGTGGATATATTTAGATATGTTATTTTTAGTGGTGGGCATAGATTAATTTTTTTAATCTAGATTAATCTCACTGTAATCTTGGAATTAATCTAGATTAATCTAGATTAAAATGGCTCATTTGAATTCTGCCAAATGCATTCATAACATGTGTGTACTACCAAAATAATGACTAAAAGGAAGTCTTTGAGAAAGCTCTTCTACTATGATAACTGGTGATGAAAATAAATAATGATCAATAAGATGTATTTGTGTTTAATAACTGTTTATTCAGTTAAACATAAATTCTGACATGTAGGCCTACATAATAGGTCATGATGAACTGTTTACAGTCAGTAGCTTTGTCTAATGGTGTCTCCTCATCTGATTCTGAGTCTGATTTCATAGCAGGGCTGATTTCTTCTTGGGTGGCTCAGGGTTTTCCTCCCCTCTTTTCAGCACAACCTGGACTGTCTGAATTTATAACTATTTTTTATATTTGGAAATATTGGGATTGCATATTGGACCTTAAATCACTCAAAAACATAAAATCCGACTTAGAAAAAAGTTTATTTTTTTACTGTGAATCCCACAAACATGTATGATGAATGTTTTTTATGATTTAAAACACCAGTGTTGGGGCACATCGCAGGCCTGGTACTTCCATGTGACAAAAAACATAAACACACATATATTTTAGACTAAGGAAAGGTGGTCTAGCTGGACTCCTGTTCTTCTCTGTGGCTGGAACCAAGGCTGGAACCTGCTTAGCTCCTGACAAAACAGCCAGCATCCTGCTCTGTCTTCTGAGCATCAATGCGGGGGCGTGGCTCTGCCTCACTCCGCCGAGATCAAGGTCTACAGCGGAGCGGCGCCGCTCAGCTAAGCTGCTGGACTTTCATCGTTCTCATCCCCCTTTATACATAAAATACCACTAAACTACAGATAAACTACAATCCATCTGTAACAGATCGCTTCAATATCTAATGTTTCCCGTCATGTCCTCTCTCATTGTTTACTCGCTCCGTGAGCACATCATCTCTCCTTTTTCACATCACACGTGCAGTCGGCAGTCTTCCTCTCTCCCTCTAATAATTCTTATTGATTGAATGTGAGATTTCCACCAACAGCAAACATATCTTATTTAATATTTTATGTTCGCCAGCACATTTCCGCTTGTCACTGATCACAGAATCGAGGTTTTCACAACTTCTGATGGCATAAAAATGGTTAGTTTTATTATTTTAGTATAACTCCGGTTTTACTTGGCCTATTAACAAAATTTAAAAACTGGTGTGTAGCTTATAATCTGCATTTTAAATATAAACTAAAACCGAAACTCAGAGAGGCGGAGTTTTGCTGCTGCGGCGTCCCAAATCAGACCTGTTGAAAAGACACGGATCCGCGTTCATAGACCCCAGAGGGTAAAAATAAAAATTCCCTGAAGCAAACCCGGCGGCTTCACAGCTGCATCCATGTCGGCACGTCACATTCGGTGTGGTAATTAGTAGGCCTACACAGATGATGTCTGAGTCGTTCTCGCCCCAGGTATACATCCGCGCTAGAACCCAGATCCCAACCCAACTTTGAGAATAGATTAACGGCGATATTTTTTTTGTCGCCCGACAAGAGTCTGCGCGTCACGCAGCACGTTAACGCCGATAACGGCCCACCCCTAGTTATTTTGACTAAGATGAGTGATATTAATACAAACCTAAAATGTTAAATGGGAACTAGACACCACTTTAATACATATTATTGAGCCTTTTATAATAAGTTTTTCATATTTTTAGCAGCAGACCACAATCTTGTTTCATTTAAAACGTCGTCATACAATATTCAAATACTAAAATATTCTATAGCTGCAGTCCTAATTTTATGGCATTTGTAAAGATAAGATCATGAAGAACACAGAAAACTTAAAATTTTATTTTCATAAACATGTTTGCAAGATAAATTGCATAGACATGAAATCTCCCTCAATTATATATATTGACCCAGTCCCACAAGTGGTCATGGCAGAAAATGGACAGTACAGGTAAAAAGCAGCAAAACAATAGAATAAGAACACTTGAATAAAAAAACTATACCAACAAGCAGTACACTGTAGTACACTGATTCAAGCAATGTGGAAATATAAATATAAATATGTATGAGTGTGTTGAGAAATTTCAGGTCTATATATGTATATGTAAACTTTGAACTTGATAAATGTATGTATGAATACATGAATGAATGACCTGAGTAGATATACAAGTACATATGTGTGTATGTGTATATATATATATATATATATATATGTGTGTGTGTGTGTGTGTGTATATATATATATATATATATATATATATATATATAGTTGCACATATTATATCAGAAAAATTGCACTCATCTAGGTATTGCACATAAACTACCATTGTGTCAAACTGCAAGATCGTTGTTATACAGTCTGACAGTTGGAAGGAAAAACCTTCTGAATCTCTTTCCCACATTGTGGGTGTAGCAGCCTGCCACTGAAGGAGCTGCTCAGTGCTGTGAGAGTCTCCTGCGTGGGGTGGGAGATGTTATCCGGGCAGCAGTAGCCCAGGAGGTAGAGCAGGTTGTCTAGTAATCGGAAGGTTGCAGGTTCAATCCCGGCTCCGGCCAGAGAATGCTGCTGTGTCCTTGGGCAAGACACTTAACCCGCATTGCCTGCTGCTGGTGGTCGGAGGGACTGGTGGCACCAGTGCTCGGCAGCCTCGCCTCCGTCAGTGCACCTCAGGGCAGCTGTGGCTACATCGTAGCTTATCCCCTCCAGTGTGTGAATGGATGGATGCTTGTGTTGTGAAGCGCCTTGTGTTGTGGAGCGCCTTGGGGGGTTGTAGAACCGTATAAAGGCGCTATACAAATACAGGCCATTTACCATTACCATTACAGTGTTTGCGAAAACTTTTCAGCCACGCCTGCCAAACTGGCAGACGTGAGAGCGTCTCACGCAGGACATTTTTGATCCACGTAGGACAATGTCCTCGCGGGCTTCAGATTTGTATCTATTTAACAGTGGGTATTGTAGTGACCTCTGACCTTTACATATTATACATATTTTTATTGTGACAATAATCTGTTGACATAATTTGAAAAAAGAACCATCAATGTTTCTGCCAAATTCATAAAATGAGGATTAACAGAATTTATCAGGAAATTATTAGAGGTCATATAATTATTATAAAATATTATGAAACACCAGAAACAACATATTATATATGAAAGTATTTCTAAATATTGTAATGATCCATAAGGGCCTTTTGTGACTGATGCTGTAGCCTGATATTACTGTTCCTTTAAGAGACGCTGTGGCTGGTTGAGGTGAAACTGGAAGTTGGAGATGCGGGTTTATCTCAGCTTTTTGTTAAACTACTATAATAAACTGCTGTTAAGGACAAAATGTCATTCTGTCTGACATTTTAGTTCATCACAAATATCACAATATAAAGAAATGATCTTTTTCTTGGGGGGGTAGGGGGGTGTCACTGTGCCGTGGTCCCCGAAATGCCTAGAAACGGCCCTGGGTGTGGGACTGAGTTTTGAAGGTGATCTGAATTGTATCAAATAAATAAATATTACATGCTTATAAGTAGGGATGCAACGATACCACTTTTTTCCAAACCGATACGATACCGATACTTGGATCTGAGTACTCGCCGATACCGATTACCGATACCGATACTTGTACCACACACAAAAATGCAATGAATTGGAATGCAGGCTTTTTTGGGAAACATGAACAGCAGGTTCTTTTTGATGTAAATAGTCATCTCTGCATTTTCAGGTGTGAGCCTGTTTCTGCTTTCATTCACAATAGTTGAAACAGCTCCCCTATTGGTCAATATAGAAAACTACAACAGAAATGACAAGTCCCAGTGAAGCCACTTTCAGGCAACTGGTATCGGTACCTGGTATCGGTTAGCTTTTTTCTGGTATCGGTATCTGTATCGGTATCGGCCCGATACCGATACCAGTATCGGTATCGGTGCATCCCTACTTATAAGTTATTATTATTATAAAATTACAAACGTGTAGTGGATATATCTGCCTACATTTTCCTTTTCAAACACTGTTTTGTTTTTTTATGCGACTATTTTCCTGTCCTGTTTGTCTCTTAGCTGCATCTCCTCTCAATCCTCCAGAAAAACTGCTGTCTGGCTTCTTACTTTTCAACTCACAAGTTACTTTTGAAATTAGCACATCAAAAAGATGCCTCGACCGCAAAAATAGCGGAATGTGAGCAGCGCGGCCGCACCAGTTAGGTGACGTCACCGATGCACGGGAGATGATCTCTGCAGCAGCGGAGCGCGTCAGGCACAAATGAAAGACAGAAAGTATGAGTAAACGTGAACGATCGCGTGTTAATTATGTTTTTTTTGGTGGCGCCACTTTGAGAATGTTACTGTGGCCGTGCGCAGGACGCAGCTGCCCGGCGGTGCGCATCAGTAATCAGCGCTCTGCCGCTCTCCATCCTCTCCGCCCCAAAAGAAGACCCGCTACGCTGAGAGCCCAAATAAATAATGTAATATATGTAGAAACTAGATCTTTTGAGGGGGAAGCCAACAAACAGTGTGCAGTTTTCAGGAAGTTTATTTTATTTTGGCACGTTCAGAGAAGACGCACGGCGTCGGTCATAATGTCCGACGATTTAAAGTTTTTCGTCGGACAATATTAAATCACGTCGGTAATGTCCGACGTGTTTTCGCAAACACTGCCATTACCTGTCAGCCACTGGCTCCAGAGGACATTCTGGTCAGTCTCATCCTGTCCCCAGCAGAGATGCTGCTGCCCCAGCACACCACACCGTAAAAGATGGCTGATGCCACAACAGAGTCATAAAAAGTCTTCAGGAGCGGCCCTTGCACCCCAAAAGACCTGGGGCCTCATTTATCAACCGTACTTACGTACAGATCTGTGCGTGTTTCGTGCGTGGGAACGATTTTACGCATTGTGTGGTATTTACCAATTTGTACTTGTGCGTGAAAATGTTCCTAAATATAAGAACAGCTGTGACCATGCGTAGGAACAGCATCTAGTGGCAGAACGAGGGAACCGCAATTCTGACGGTCTCAGTGATCCACGCGTGTTCCTCATCCACTAATTATTCTACCCAATAAATAAATATTTTGGTGGATAAACAGCTGTGTCACATTATTGGTGCTAAAACACCCGTGACCCACGGGAATCTGACTGTAGAATGGCTGATTTCGTGCTATTTTGTAATCACAATTTTTACTCTTACCATGTTTATGATGTTTTAAATCATTTTGCATTTATTTATTTATTTATTATGTTGTAATTTAATTCAATTATTTTGTCCTTGTGAAGCGCATTGTGATTTTTTGTGAGATGCGCTATATAAAAGATTGTTTCTTAACCTTATTATTATTGGAGGGTTTAGCAGAGCAGAGTGCACTCCGGAGGGAACGGCTCTTCCGTGAGCGCAGCGCACTGATTGGATTCCAGTCCAGATTCTATTTTACAAATAAAACAACCTCCAGAACCTCCTCTGCTTCCCGATCATACACGCGTTGTCAAGTGTCCGGTGTTTCGATCTCGCTGTCAATAAAGTTTGTCTTTTTTTTCCGGGAAGAACCCAGGGAATCCCCTCCCGACCTGAGGACGTAGTGTGTCCAAATATGGTTAATTCAGGGCGTTTCTGTATGTAAATGACGATACACGTGCATGAGCTCCTGTAAGCGCACAGGTGGGCTTTATCATCAGACAATTGCGGAGGAACATGCGAACGAGAGGCCACTGCATGTTTCATAAATCAGGACATTGACTGTTCGTACACACATTCTAAATTTCATCCGTAGGAGGGAATATAGGAACGTTTCTACGAACGTTTGATAAATGAGGCCCCTGAGCCTCTGCAGCCCCTTTTTATAGAGTGCATTTGTGTTATGGGTCTAGTCCAGTTTATTGTTCAGGTGAACACCAAGGTACCTGCACAGCCTCAATGTCCCTACCTTGAATGTTCAGTAGTTGCAGTGGAGGATGTTTGCGCCTGCGGAAGTCAACCACCAACTCCTTGGTTTTTCCAGTGTTGATCTGGAGGTGGTTCTGCTGGCACCAGTCCGTGAAGTTCTGGGTCAGTACTCATTACTCCTTGTCGTCCCCATCAGTGATGAGGCCGGCTATTGCAGCAAGCAGTTGGTGGAGTTGTAGAAGTCTGCGTTGTAGATGAAGAGGAACAGTGCCAGAACCGTTCTCTGTGGGGGGCCCTGTACTTCACACGACCCTGTCCGAAACACAGCCTTGGGTTCTCACGTACTGTGGTCGATTAGTGAGGTAGTCCAGAATCCATGTGATGTGGTGATGGTTCACTCCTGTGTACTCCAGCTTGTCCCTTGTGAGCCACATCCCTAGACAAGCATCATCCAACCCTTGTGGGTTGAATGGTGTTTAAGGCACTGAAGACGACGATCGGGAGTAGAGTGAAGAGAGTCTGAAGTATAGAAGAGGTGTGGAGCGTCTGAGGTGGAACAGAAGTGGGGGTATTGGGGGCTGCATCACATGTATTTGTGTTAACATTAATGAAATTGTGTTAAATATCCGAGAACCCAATTTCAGTGAAAATGATCGTGATTAGCATTTTTGCCATAATCAAGCAGCTCTAAGTCTGAACTACTATTGTTGTCTTTGTTATTGATATTACTACTAATAATATCTAATACTAATGTGTGTCTTGTTTCCAGGCTCACATTCAAGATGTGCCACCTTTACTGGAATTGGCCCGGAACTATTCGAGTCCCAGCCCCGTGCAAATATGCACACAAACTGGCTTTCCTCGCTGGCCAGTACCTCCATACGGAGCCTGCCATCCAGCTGGCAGACAAGCTTTTTTTCCTTTGAGTTTTAACTGCAAGATGTTTCGACGTTGTTAGATGGCGTTAAGTAGTACTTTTGTTTTTGCACCTGTTTGCTGTGTCAGCTTCAAGAAGTTTTTTTTTTTTATTTTATCGTTGTTAGTGTGTTTACCTATGTTCATGTGCAAAACACCTTGTACTTGTGCGTTGTTGCTTTCCTAGTAATAAAAAAGTAACTGTACGAACAAATTCTCCTGCAGTTATTTTATAAGGGTTTGGAGCTGCCTCAGCTCCACAAACAGCTGACAGGAAACAGCACCACTTTCACCGGAAAGGAGGACCAGTGTTGTCGCCAGAGAGCTGCTATAATGGCGGTGTCTCGTCGCGCTTCGCAGCAGCAGAGTACGTTACAATCTCCGCCAAGAAACAACACTCTTTCAGGCGCTTCCCCGGCTTCGCCGCCGATGGCTTTGCTGTCCCCGGCTGTAGGATCATCGGAGAACGAGAGGGAATGTAGCGGAGGGATTGAGATGGCTCTGGCCTCCCCAGACCTACCAGTCCCGATCCTGGCGAGCAGCGCGAGCTCCACCACAACCTCAGGCGGAGGCAGCAGCGTCTCGAGTCCCGGCTCCGGTGCGACCAGCCCCAGCGACGGTAGCAGCGGCGTCGGTGGAGCGTTCAGAGAATTATTCGAAGCCTGTCGAAATGGTGATGTGTCCCGGGTAAAAAGACTCGTAGATTCGGTGAATGTAAACGCGAAGGACATGGCTGGCCGAAAATCAACTCCGCTTCATTTCGCTGCGGGTAAGGTTTAGTTAAGCTAGCGAAACAGTAGCACCATGCTACCTGTTATTAGCAAATAATGGCTACTTGAGACGGCCTAGCATGTTTGTTTATGATCATTTCCCCTCACTAACTCCTTTTAATAACATCTGTACGTCTAAATCAGTACTTTTAGAATTATAGATGCTTGGCTGTCCATTTTGTTTATCCGACATCAACATTAATCACATAATGCTGAAGTCTGTTTGGTAACCATAACAAAAGCTAATCGGATATACAGGTGAGTTTAAAAAACTGTCATGATAAAATTCTACATCCTAATTTGTTACAAGTAAATATATAAATATATAATCATACACTAAATAAAATAGGTCAATGAAAGCAAGTTGATTTAATCAATGTAAACGTGCGTTTTAACAAATGTACGAACTATATAATCCATAATAGACTATATATTTACATACATACACATTATTCTTCCAGGTTCAAATAATGAGCCCTTATGTGAATTTCAAATTTACTTACTTTAAATTTTTAAGTGATTTACTATTTCAAAATTTGCCTTAAGTATCATAAAGTAAGGGGAGTCAAGTAATTGATATAATCAGACATTTTTTCAGCATTCTGAAAAAGAAGAAACTCTAAAATGTTACTTTCCCTACTAAAGTTGTGTTTTTGGTAACTGGTGTTATTTGAAGGTTGCAGGATCAAGAAATTCTGCCCGTTCCACCCACTGCTATTTTATTACAGTATTAATTGCAACCCAAAACAAGTTTAAGGATTTCTCACGTGTTGCACAGTTCTCCTGGTCAAAGTGGTTATTGTTTAAATTAAGTAGAAACATCTTCAGTGTATTGCAGTTTGGTTTCTGAGATTTACTGTGACTGTTACATTCCTGGAAAAAAATATATAAGCTAAAATGTGTTAACTTTTTTAGGTTTTGGTAGAAAAGATGTGGTGGAACACCTGCTGCAGACAGGGGCTAATGTTCATGCCAGGGATGATGGAGGTCTCATTCCTCTACACAATGCGTGCTCTTTTGGCCACGCAGAGGTCGTCAGCCTCCTCTTGTGTCAAGGTGCCGATCCAAATGCCAGAGACAACTGGAACTACACTCCATTACATGAGGCTGCCATCAAAGGAAAGATAGATGTCTGCATTGGTAAGGATTCACTGTTTAGAAAATATTTTATAATACAATGGGTGTCACTGTTCTGGAAGGCAAATGAAAAGTAAAATAAGTTAACTTTATTTCATCTTGGTTCCCTTCAAACAGTGTTACTCCAGCATGGTGCTGATCCAAACATCCGTAACACTGATGGTAAATCTGCTCTGGATCTTGCTGACCCTTCAGCCAAGGCAGTTCTCACAGGTCAGTTTCTAAACACTCAAGCCCTGAGAATGAAAGTGCTGAATGCAGTTAAAACCTAGCCTGGTAAGCCCTCCTGTATATGTAAATGTATAGTCTGGTCACGACCCATAGACAGAGCTCAGTCGTGGGGCGGAATCTACAGTTGCATTTCAAACTGTCTCTGCATGCTATTGAACAACAAACAACATGACATACTCACTGCTATAGATGTCAGCCAACAGGGCAGTCCTCATATACTGTCAAAGAAGATACAAATACATCCTTTTTCTAAAATAAAGGACTTAAGTACCTCTATTTGCTCATGATTCAAAGAAAAGCCCAAGTCTAAATAGTCCAAAGTTGATGGCATCTTTGTTTTGCTCAGTCGCAGTAACATCCCGTTAAACCAATAGAGCGCTGTGATTGCCAAAACACAAGACTCCTGCCTGCTGAGGCTCCTATGGAGTGTGGCTAGACCGACCTGCAGAGCAAAATCCTTTTGCTTCCGCTACGGTCTGTCTAGATGTCTGGGCTAGTTAAACCCTGCTTTTAACCACAAAATCACCTACATTGACATAATTATTTATATCTGTTTGCATCTGTGTGTAGTTTAGATCTGTGTAGCTCCTGATGAGGTTTCTGCTGCTGATTCTTAAAGGGCTTCAGAAAAAAAGTTACTGAATTTTACTCCTGTCCTGTGATTTTGTTGAGGGTAGTTGCTGAACATTTTTAAATTGCACAAAATAAATAGTAAAGGTGTGTGCATGCAAACTGGTGAGTTTGTTAAACCCAGCATCTGCAAACAGAATCAGTTTTACTGTGGTGGTATTTGTGAATTAAATAAAGTACATTTGGAATTACAGGCAAGTAACTCACACTGTGAATCCAATTACATGTGTCCATGTCCATTTGCCACCTGTTATAATACAAATGTAGTTGTCTGAAAGGGATCCCTTGGTTTCTGTGTAGGCTGAGGTCTGGATCTGTCTCCTGTGTAGGGGCAAACTCCACCTGCTACAAGTGCAGCCAATACAGACTTGACAGAAATTGCAGTTCCTTCCCTCATCCAATAGGGGCTGGATCCTGAAAGGAGCAAGTTTCCATTGACTCCTATGTTAAAAATGGCAACTCACAGCAGAAAATAACAAGTTTACTGCCTGGTTCAAAAAACATTTTTGGTTTAATTGGTGCAGTTTAAAGTCATAACTTTGTTACAGCCTAGAAGGCAGAGGGTAGCAGAGTCACTCAACCGAGGTTTTCTGGCTGAAAGCACCCATCAATCTCCGTTAGCTTCAGTTAGCTCATGTTAGCTCGTAGCTACATCGCCTCAGAGCTTGTTGGGTGTCAATCATTACCCCTGCCCTCACAGTCCCGTTCTCAGTTTCATTTTTGTATTTCCCGTGAGTGACGAGATGCATGCCGTGGCCAAGATGGCGGTTGTGGGAACCGCCCACTGGGCTTCAATTCAGCTCTTCAGAAACCTACGGGTGACGGCGCAGAGGTGTCGTCCATCTTATATTTACAGTCATTGATAGAAAATGAACACTCAACGCAAGAAGAAGCACTTTTTAGAGTTTTTAGAGCGACTACAATTAAATTGTTGTTTTTTTACATCTGAACCGCAAGAACTCTGTAAACAAGTGTTTGTGCATGAGAAGTGTTTGTGCAGATGACCCCCAGTGTATAACGAGAAGTGTGTGAGTGCGAACGTGCATGCATTAACAGAGTGTAAATTAGTTTGCTCGCATATGACTAGTGAACCTCTCAGTTGTGTTCTGTATTGCTGTGACATGTAGTTACATTTTTAGGGGGAGCACATAAATTCATTGTGCTAATAAAAAAAATCTCTTACGGTTTCTGATGGATCTGCAGAATGAGATTAAAACATACAGCTGTAATCTGTGTTTTTTCTTATTTTAGGAGAGTATAAGAAGGACGAACTACTGGAAGCAGCGAGGTGAGTGTGTGTGTGCGTGTTGAGTTTTGTTTATACAGCAGCTAAAATCACTTGTGGGGAAATGTATTTTGTAAATGTTTAGTAAATCTAGTAGTGATAAATATGAATAAAGCTTCAGGGATTCCTGGTATTGATGGAGAGGGTTTAATGATGTCTTTATGCGATTACAGGAGTGGAAATGAAGAAAAGCTGATGGCACTGCTGACTCCATTAAATGTCAACTGTCATGCCAGTGATGGTCGTAAGGTAAATGACCCAGTAGTGCCCCATCCTTCAGATTGTTGTTTACACAGGATGTTGAACCAGGCTGCACAACGCTGTACTTTATAAGTCGTTCCTGATTTATGAGTCAGATAGGATGCAGTCTGATTACTGCCGGATTAGTTTGTGTGCTGTGGGTGGAAAGAGGATTTATGTCACTGAATTTGTAGGAGGGAGTATTAATGAGCGCCACATGACTGAGGACAAACCACAGAGCTGTACACTCTTGGCATTTTCACATCTGGCCTGGCCCGGTCCGGTCTTGGTTGTTAATAATGCTTTCATGTTAAACTAATGTTCTGTTGACATAGGTGCTCTTATTTTGAAAGTGTGTTACTGCTTCCGGTGGGGCAGTTGTTTTTGTACGGCGGGAGAAGAGAGTTATGGGTATAAATAAAAGGAAGTTCTGAACCACACTATCGGTCTATTTATTGGCTAACATTGGTAGCAGAGGATGGTTAGCAACTACAAAGTCCCACCAGCCTTCGAGGAAAAGAAGTCCTATGAAAGCTGGAAAAATGAAGTCGCCGTTTGGATTCGGGTTACGGACTTGGAGAAAAGTAAACAAGCGCTCGCGGTGGCTTTGGCGCTATCCGGAAGAGCAAGAGAAGTCGCGATGGGGATATCGGTGGATGATTTGAATAAAGATGACGGAATGCAGACGTTACTTCGAAAACTTGATGATTTATTTCTTAAAGAAGAAAAGGACCGTGTTTATGAAGCATACACGAACTTCGACCGGATTATGAGAGACGGCAATGTGTCCATGGAGGACTATATCATTGACTTTGAACAGAGATACTCGCAAATGCGGAAATACAAGATGGAGCTTCCGAATGCGGTGTTAGCTCTCAAACTGTTGGATACTGCTTGTTTGGATGCAAAAGATCGACAGCTGGCCCTAACTGCATGCACAGACTTAACGTTTGCTTCGATGAAATCAGCGTTAAAAAGGATCTTCGGAGGGAAGTCGCCTCACGCTGTGGGAATTAATCAAGAAACAGCCTACGTAACAGAACAGAAAAGCAAACCGCGCTACTCTTGGAATCAGCGCGATAAACAAAAGGCGCCACTCCCTGGAACTAATCCCCTGGACAGGTATGGACGCAGATCAAGATGTGCAGTGTGTCAGAGCACATTTCACTGGGCTAAAGACTGTCCAAACAAAGGTGAGCAAGCTAAACTTACCTATGCTGATGAGTCAGAGAAGGTGGAGGAGTGCAACATTGCTCTATATACAAAAGAGGCACCCACTGAAGCGGAAATATTTATGACTGAGTGCTTTGGTTCGGCAATAATAGACACAGCATGCACCAAAACAGTGTGTGGACAAGAATGGCTTGACAGCTACATTATTAAGCTAACTCCAGCTGAAGTAAAAAAACTAAAGATGTCAGAAGTACACAGCAGTAGACCCTTCAAGTTTGGAGATGGAAAAATAGTAAAATCCATCAAAAGGGTAAAGATACCAGCAAACATTGGACAGACTAAGTGTCATATCGAAACAGAAGTTGTTCCAACAAAAATACCCCTGCTTTTAAGTAAAGAATCAATGAAAAAGGCAGGAACAGTGCTTAACATGGAAAACGACAGCGCAGTGATGTTTAACAAACCTGTGAAGCTTCACTTTACCAGCTCCGGTCATTACTGTGTAAACATAATGGATGACAATATGCTGTCTAGTCATTATGACAATGTTTTAACGCATAATGTAAAGAAGGGCGAAGAACAGATATTGGCACTCACAGAAACAATGACTTGTGCAGAGAAGAAGAAAATGCTGACTAAACTTCACAAACAGTTTGGGCACGCATCTGCTGAAAAACTTAACAGGCTGCTGATAAGTTCAGGTAACAAAGACAAAGAGTGTGGATCAATTCTGCAAAAGGTGGTGGAACAATGTGAAACATGTCAGAGATACGGCAGAACCAGACCAAAGCCAGTTGTTGGTCTTCCACTGGCATCTCAGTACAATGAAACCGTGGCAGTTGATCTTCATGAACTTAAACCGGGTCTGTGGTACCTCCATGTCATTGATCAGTTCACAAGATTTAGTGCAGGAAGTATACTAACCACGAAGAAGTCATCGGAAATAGTTAAACACTTCATGCATGTGTGGATAAGTGTGCATGGTCCACCTAAAAAGCTGTTCAGTGACAATGGGGGAGAGTTTAACAATGATGAGGTCCGGGACATGGCAGAGAACTTCAACATAGAAGTAAAGACGACAGCGGCATACAGCCCATGGAGCAATGGGCTACTTGAAAGACATAATCAGACACTCACGGAGATCATAATGAAAGTGAAAACAGACACAAGCTGTGACTGGGATACTGCATTGGACTGGGCAATAATGGCTAAAAACACTATGCAGAGCGTGCATGGTTATAGTCCATATCAGCTGGTGTTCGGACAGAATCCCAACCTGCCGTCTGTGCTCACTGACAAACCACCTGCATTGGAAGGCACAACAAAAAGCAAATGGGTGGCAGATCACATCTCGGCTCTGCATGCATCAAGAAAAGCATTTACAGAAGCAGAATGTTCAGAAAGAATAAGAAGAGCTCTGCGTAAACAGATTCGACATGGAGATGACAAGTATGAAGTTGGTGATAAAGTCTACTATAAGAGAGTGGACTCCCCAGAGTGGAAAGGACCAGGTGTCGTCATTGGACAGGATGGTGCAGTGGTGTTTGTCAGGCATGGTGGAATGTGTATCAGAGTTCATCAACTCAGACTAAAAAAGGTGGACAATGAGACAGATGATTTACAACTGGAAAATTATGCAGAAATGGAAAGAAACGCTGTGCCAAGTCAGGAGAAAACAAGAGACTTTATTGATGACATGGAGGCTGCAGAGCACACAAACACAATGGAACAACCAGAAGTAACAGCTGGTGAGGATGCTGGAGAAACCACTACAGAACCTGCAACAACAAGAGGAGAATATGAAAGGAATGCACAGAGTGATGTGCAGCCAGAGATTGTTTGTCTGAAACCTGGTCAGGTGATAAAATACAAAGATTGTGAAACTGGAGGCCTTCATATGGCTAAAGTGCTGGGCCGTGCAGGAAAAGCCACAGGCAAATATAGAAACTGGTACAATGTGGTTCTTGTGGAACCTAATTCTTTGGCAGGAAACACCAGTTCAGTTGACGTCAAACAACTGGAAGATTTCCAGGTAGAAGTTGACATGGACGTTAACGTAACGGGTACAAGTGAGGAGGTGTTTGTGATGGGAGATTTAGCATTTGATGATGCAAAACAAAATGAGATAAAAAGTTGGAAGGACAATGATGTTTTTGCAGAAGTTAAAGATGAAGGGCAAAAGTCAATCTCCACAAGATGGGTCTGCACTGTGAAGGAGACGTCTGATGGATTAAAACCTAAAGCACGTTTGGTGGCTAGAGGGTTTGAAGAACTACAAGTGTCAGAACTACAAAAGGACTCACCAACATGTGCTTCAGAGTCCCTTCGCATGCTTGTTGCAGTTATCTGTCAGAGAACATGGAAGCTTAACTCGATGGATATTAAATCTGCATTTCTACAAGGACTTGAACTGTCACGTGACCTTTATATCAAACCTCCACCAGAAGCACACTCTGAAGGCAGACTGTGGAAACTCAAAAAATGTGTATATGGATTAGCAGATGCATCACTGTATTGGTACAATCGTGTAAAGGAGATTGTACAAAGAGTCGGAGGAAAAATGTCAAAGGTTGACCCTGCTGTTTTCTTTTGGACGGGTCAAGAAGGCAATGTTGTTGGAGTACTTGCTTGTCATGTGGATGACTTCATTTGGGGAGGAACAGAGAGCTTCTCCTCAACAGTGATACCCCAGCTCAGAGCTGCATTTCAAGTGGGGCGTGAAGAGCAGAACAACTTCAGTTATGTGGGAATGGATTTTGTGACTACTGACAAAAAGGTACACATACACCAGGAAACCTACATCCAACAACTGCAGCCCATACATGTGGACCCACAACGCACTGTACAACAAGAGTCACCTCTCTTACCAGAAGAAAAGGATCAACTCAGATCCAAAGTGGGTCAGCTTCTTTGGGTGGCAAGGCAAACCAGGCCAGATATAATGTTTGATGTAAGCATGTTGGCGTCAAGCATGAAGAATGCAACTGTGAACACAATTCATGAAACTAACAGAGTAGTGTGCAAACTGAAGACAAAGAGAGTAACTTTGAACTTTGGACAACTGGGCAGAGATAGCGATCTCAAGATTGCTGTGTTCAGTGATGCTTCATTTGGAAATCTTCCCGACGGAGGAACACAAGGAGGACATCTGATTGTCCTCATGGGGAAGGATGGGAAGTTTTCACCACTTTCCTGGCAGTCACGAAGAGTTAAGAGAGTTGTACGAAGCACACTAGCGGGCGAAACACTGGCAATGTCTGATGGAATTGATAATGCACTTTTCCTGTCTACATTGTTTTCAGAGTTAACAACTGGAGACTTGGAACATGCTGTCCCCATAGTCTGTATTACAGACAACCATTCTCTTGTCGATGCACTCAAGTCAACAAAGTCTGTCTCTGAAAAAAGGCTTCGCCTCGAAATGAGCAGCATAAGGGAGCTCATTCAAACACAAAAGGTGGAACAAGTGTTGTGGCACAGCACCAAAGCTCAACTTGCAGATTGTCTCACAAAAAAGGGAGCATCCTGCTTTCAGCTGCTAAAAACGCTGAGTGAGGGACAATGGACTGTTAAATAAAAGGAAAGGTGTATTAAACCTATCCGGTTGCACATATCACAATCAGTTAGTTTTGTTTTTTTGAAAGAGCACATCTTTATATGTGTATGTGATAAATATAATTTCTTTTAAAGGATAGGTGAGATTGTTAATAATGCTTTCATGTTAAACTAATGTTCTGTTGACATAGGTGCTCTTATTTTGAAAGTGTGTTACTGCTTCCGGTGGGGCAGTTGTTTTTGTACGGCGGGAGAAGAGAGTTATGGGTATAAATAAAAGGAAGTTCTGAACCACACTATCGGTCTATTTATTGGCTAACATTGGTAGCGTCGGCCTGCTCCGCATGGCCAGGTTTTGTTCACACCATGAAGTCTGTGGTTCACACAGCCTTCTCAGGAACGCAGATGTCTCTGAGCATCTGGACGGGGCAAGAACACATGGAGAAGTCCGTGTTGTCCTCCTTAAGTTAGTAAACAAAGGTGGCCATGAGCAGTGTTGCTTTTGGAGACTCTGATATGAAATACACTGCTTCCTATTCTCACTGAGACTGCTGTGTGCTCCTAACAGCAGTCTGTCCTCGCTCTGCCGCGGCTGGAGCGGTGGTTCTGAGCTGCAGTCAGAGAAAATGTTTACTCCCAATGCATCCAGACTGATGATGAATCGCACATGTAGGAAGCATCTGCTGGCTGATTCTACCTGCCAATCAGAGGCTCCCTCTATAGGTAGGCGTGAACTTCAGCTGGCCAATCAGTCGGTTGTGGGTGTGTTGGGTCGGCTTCGCACAAAGCGGACTGCTGGAGAGCAGGTCCAAATAAAAGGGTCAGCTGAGCACAGAAAATGCACAGATTACCCGGATGAATTAACCTACCAGGGCTGGGCCAGGACGACCCAGATGTGAAAGTCCCATATGTGTGCTGTGGCCCACTCTTTCTTATGCAAATCAGGTCATTCTTGAAAATCCATTAAATTCTATCAAGTCTTCTTGACTTTTTACAGCCTCAGTAATTTTCAGTGGTACTATTATAATCTAGTTGTTTAATTTCTAATGTATTGTTTTAGTTGTTTTGTTCCTTTAGTATTTTATTTAAAACAAAGACAACATTTTGGTAGACTTAACACATTTGCTTTATTGAAATATTTTTGACACACTGCTGATTTTATTGTTATTATTACTATTGACAGTTAGACCTGATGGCTGTTTCTATATCTGGGAGTATTNAGCGTCGGCCTGCTCCGCGTGGCCAGGTTTTGTTCACACCATGATGTCTGTGGTTCACACAGCCTTCTCAGGAACGCAGATGTCTCTGAGCATCTGGACGGGGCAAGAACACATGGAGAAGTCCGTGTTGTCCTCCTTAAGTTAGTAAACAAAGGTGGCCATGAGCAGTGTTGCTTTTGGAGACTCTGATATGAAATACACTGCTTCCTATTCTCACTGAGACTGCTGTGTGCTCCTAACAGCAGTCTGTCCTCGCTCTGCCGCGGCTGGAGCGGTGGTTCTGAGCTGCAGTCAGAGAAAATGTTTACTCCCAATGCATCCAGACTGATGATGAATCGCACATGTAGGAAGCATCTGCTGGCTGATTCTACCTGCCAATCAGAGGCTCCCTCTATAGGTAGGCGTGAACTTCAGCTGGCCAATCAGTCGGTTGTGGGTGTGTTGGGTCGGCTTCGCACAAAGCGGACTGCTGGAGAGCAGGTCCAAATAAAAGGGTCAGCTGAGCACAGAAAACGCACAGATTACCCAGATGAATTAACCTACCAGGGCTGGGCCAGGTCGACCCAGATGTGAAAGTCCCATATGTGTGCTGTGGCCCGCTCTCTCTTATGCAAATCAGGTCATTCTTGAAAATCCATTAAATTCTATCAAGTCTTCTTGACTTTTTACAGCCTCAATAATTTTCAGTGGTACTTTTATAATCTAGTTGTTTAATTTCTAATGTATTGTTTTAGTTGTTTTGTTCCTTTAGTATTTTATTTAAAACAAAGACAACATTTTGGTAGACTTAACACATTTGCTTTATTGAAATATTTTTGACACACTGCTGATTTTATTGTTATTATTACTATTGACAGTTAGACCTGATGGCTGTTTCTATATCTGGGAGTATTTACCCTTTCTTTTGATAATTTCTCTTTTTCATGCTGGAAAAAAGCAATTTGAGATGTTTGAATTAATTTAGATCCTCATTCCTGGTTTTGGTGTTTCTCCTGAGTCCTTACATGTGACTGGAACACATCTACAGTGTAAAAAGTCATAAAATGATTGTTGTAATTTCTTTTCTGGTTGAAGAGAAACTTGTTGGGCACACTCGGCTTCATCTCTGATTTAAATAGCATCAGCTTTTATAATTGGTGTAATTTTTTCAATTTCATTTCTAGACTCAATTTATTTCTTTTTTTCTGTGTGATTTATTTTGTCTCCAGGTTTATGCAAATTTCACTCACTGGCAGCCCTGTACGTGGTCTTTAATCCCTCGCTGTTCATTTAGACTTTTGTGATCTTTAATTTGGGATATCAGCCACCTGTTTGTCATAAAGCTAACTAAGGAAGGCATTATCCCGTCTAGCTTTATGTCACATTAATATTTCAGGCATATGAGACAGATTAACTCAGAGGGAGAGGGAGGTTTCTGTGACGAGATGCTGTCATTTTGTAATTTGTGTTTCGTTTTGTTTTCCGTGTGACTCTGGCAACATTTGTCGATCAGTCAACCTCACAAAAAATGCTGGTAAGTTGACCTTGATAATGGCCACTTGATGCACTGTTGTGATCTTTTTATTTAATTCTTTAATTTAATCCATTTTTATTTGACCAATAAGCTGGCTGTCACTTGTTAATTGCACATCATGGACCTGGGTGTGTGGGTCACTCATGTATCCTACCCTGATGCTCCTCGTGTGTGTGTGCGTGCGCGCGTGTGCTTTGTGACTGAGTTTGTTGTCATGGTGACGACTCATCCTTTTGGATCTGAAGAGGAGCTCAAAATGTCCACNGTCCCTTCGCATGCTTGTTGCAGTTATCTGTCAGAGAACATGGAAGCTTAACTCGATGGATATTAAATCTGCATTTCTACAAGGACTTGAACTGTCACGTGACCTTTATATCAAACCTCCACCAGAAGCACACTCTGAAGGCAGACTGTGGAAACTCAAAAAATGTGTATATGGATTAGCAGATGCATCACTGTATTGGTACAATCGTGTAAAGGAGATTGTACAAAGAGTCGGAGGAAAAATGTCAAAGGTTGACCCTGCTGTTTTCTTTTGGACGGGTCAAGAAGGCAATGTTGTTGGAGTACTTGCTTGTCATGTGGATGACTTCATTTGGGGAGGAACAGAGAGCTTCTCCTCAACAGTGATACCCCAGCTCAGAGCTGCATTTCAAGTGGGGCGTGAAGAGCAGAACAACTTCAGTTATGTGGGAATGGATTTTGTGACTACTGACAAAAAGGTACACATACACCAGGAAACCTACATCCAACAACTGCAGCCCATACATGTGGACCCACAACGCACTGTACAACAAGAGTCACCTCTCTTACCAGAAGAAAAGGATCAACTCAGATCCAAAGTGGGTCAGCTTCTTTGGGTGGCAAGGCAAACCAGGCCAGATATAATGTTTGATGTAAGCATGTTGGCGTCAAGCATGAAGAATGCAACTGTGAACACAATTCATGAAACTAACAGAGTAGTGTGCAAACTGAAGACAAAGAGAGTAACTTTGAACTTTGGACAACTGGGCAGAGATAGCGATCTCAAGATTGCTGTGTTCAGTGATGCTTCATTTGGAAATCTTCCCGACGGAGGAACACAAGGAGGACATCTGATTGTCCTCATGGGGAAGGATGGGAAGTTTTCACCACTTTCCTGGCAGTCACGAAGAGTTAAGAGAGTTGTACGAAGCACACTAGCGGGCGAAACACTGGCAATGTCTGATGGAATTGATAATGCACTTTTCCTGTCTACATTGTTTTCAGAGTTAACAACTGGAGACTTGGAACATGCTGTCCCCATAGTCTGTATTACAGACAACCATTCTCTTGTCGATGCACTCAAGTCAACAAAGTCTGTCTCTGAAAAAAGGCTTCGCCTCGAAATGAGCAGCATAAGGGAGCTCATTCAAACACAAAAGGTGGAACAAGTGTTGTGGCACAGCACCAAAGCTCAACTTGCAGATTGTCTCACAAAAAAGGGAGCATCCTGCTTTCAGCTGCTAAAAACGCTGAGTGAGGGACAATGGACTGTTAAATAAAAGGAAAGGTGTATTAAACCTATCCGGTTGCACATATCACAATCAGTTAGTTTTGTTTTTTTGAAAGAGCACATCTTTATATGTGTATGTGATAAATATAATTTCTTTTAAAGGATAGGTGAGATTGTTAATAATGCTTTCATGTTAAACTAATGTTCTGTTGACATAGGTGCTCTTATTTTGAAAGTGTGTTACTGCTTCCGGTGGGGCAGTTGTTTTTGTACGGCGGGAGAAGAGAGTTATGGGTATAAATAAAAGGAAGTTCTGAACCACACTATCGGTCTATTTATTGGCTAACATTGGTAGCGTCGGCCTGCTCCGCATGGCCAGGTTTTGTTCACACCATGAAGTCTGTGGTTCACACAGCCTTCTCAGGAACGCAGATGTCTCTGAGCATCTGGACGGGGCAAGAACACATGGAGAAGTCCGTGTTGTCCTCCTTAAGTTAGTAAACAAAGGTGGCCATGAGCAGTGTTGCTTTTGGAGACTCTGATATGAAATACACTGCTTCCTATTCTCACTGAGACTGCTGTGTGCTCCTAACAGCAGTCTGTCCTCGCTCTGCCGCGGCTGGAGCGGTGGTTCTGAGCTGCAGTCAGAGAAAATGTTTACTCCCAATGCATCCAGACTGATGATGAATCGCACATGTAGGAAGCATCTGCTGGCTGATTCTACCTGCCAATCAGAGGCTCCCTCTATAGGTAGGCGTGAACTTCAGCTGGCCAATCAGTCGGTTGTGGGTGTGTTGGGTCGGCTTCGCACAAAGCGGACTGCTGGAGAGCAGGTCCAAATAAAAGGGTCAGCTGAGCACAGAAAACGCACAGATTACCCAGATGAATTAACCTACCAGGGCTGGGCCAGGTCGACCCAGATGTGAAAGTCCCATATGTGTGCTGTGGCCCGCTCTCTCTTATGCAAATCAGGTCATTCTTGAAAATCCATTAAATTCTATCAAGTCTTCTTGACTTTTTACAGCCTCAATAATTTTCAGTGGTACTTTTATAATCTAGTTGTTTAATTTCTAATGTATTGTTTTAGTTGTTTTGTTCCTTTAGTATTTTATTTAAAACAAAGACAACATTTTGGTAGACTTAACACATTTGCTTTATTGAAATATTTTTGACACACTGCTGATTTTATTGTTATTATTACTATTGACAGTTAGACCTGATGGCTGTTTCTATATCTGGGAGTATTTACCCTTTCTTTTGATAATTTCTCTTTTTCATGCTGGAAAAAAGCAATTTGAGATGTTTGAATTAATTTAGATCCTCATTCCTGGTTTTGGTGTTTCTCCTGAGTCCTTACATGTGACTGGAACACATCTACAGTGTAAAAAGTCAT
>SSNS01000251.1:388297-460571 GCA_006937985.1 Aphyosemion australe
TTTAAAATTATTTTAATTATTTTGGAGACTTCATTAAAAAGTACAAAAATCCATTGTTGGATTATAAATTAGGCAAGTGTCACATCCTAACCGTAATTTATACCCAATCATTTTGACCCAAATGAACTAATCCCCTTTTGTCTGCTCGCTGCACAAAACTCCTTTTTTATGATTTTATCTAATAAAACTCAAGTTAGATGAGTAACAAGGATGAAATTGCGTGCGTCATAATATTGACAGCAAGAGAATTTTTGTCGCTGGATTTGCCCACAAACTCCACTGAACTTGCATCATCAGATCTTCCATCCATCTGCAACTCACCAAGCATAAGCTGCAGTAGCTTCTGGCCCTAATCAGCCGCTTGCCCCCTGTGGCCACCAGAGGCAGTAGGCTCCTGGTGGTCTGAGTGTGCTAACAAGCTGTCCTCTCTTCCAGTCCACTCCCCTCCACCTGGCTGCAGGCTACAACCGGGTCCGCATTGTTCAGCTCCTGCTCCAACACGGCGCTGATGTTCATGCCAAGGACAAGGGGTAAGGGACTCTTTAAGGGGGGAAAAACACTTCATCTCTGATTGTTCTTCGTTATTTATGACTCCAATATTTTGATCACCCAGTGGCCTGGTTCCTCTTCACAACGCCTGCTCATATGGTCACTATGAAGTCACCGAGCTTCTGCTCAAAGTAAGTCCTGCAGATGTTTATCAAACATTATTTTAAGGGATTAATGGTCAAAAATAGGTTGAATCACTCTTGAGGACCTCTAATGTTGCTCTCCTGCTTTTTAAAAGTGTTTTGTTTCCACCTGCTTGTGCATAAAATTTCCTTTTAAAACAGAACATGGTAGGAAAAATGAAATGTAGGAGGCAAGTGCAGCTAACCTGCTCCGGTGGCCTAGTGGTAGAGTGTCCGCCCCGGGACTGGGAGATCGGGGTTTGATTCCCAGTCGGGTCATACCAAAGACTTTGAGAAAAATGGGACCCAATGCCTCCTTGCTTGACACTCAGCATTAAGGGGTTGGATTGGGGGGTTAAACCACCAAATAGTTCCTGAGCGCGGCCACAGCTGCAGCTCACCGCTCCCCACGGGGATGGGTCAAATGCAGAGATGTAATTTCACCATTGTGTGATGATGACTTGGGAATTTAACCTGCTCATGTCTGCTAACACAAGCAGAGCATGCTATAGAGAGCTGGTCCTAGAAAGGTTGACTGGACTTGTGTTTTTAATGTTGCTTATCGCTTTTAAGGAACTTTCTCAAGTCACATTGAAAAGTGCAGCTGATCTGTAGTGAGGTTCCTGTTTTTACAAGACAAACTCCCCTCCCCCGTCTCTTCTGAGTGGTTGTTCTGGTTCACGTGTCGCATCGTTTCACACTTTTCATGCTTGTGGCCAAAACATCTCACGTGGAAATGTTGTTACACTTGCGTCTAACTTAATCATGAACTCTGTTTAACTATTATCTGTCTAACCTAAAGAATATGGCGTTTTCCAGCACATGTTGACACACAGATGGTATTCTCTTGGCCCATGTGCATGCTGTTCTCTGATGGGCTGCTCTCTCTGCAGCATGGAGCCTGTGTGAACGCCATGGACTTGTGGCAGTTCACGCCTCTTCACGAGGCGGCGTCTAAGAACCGAGTGGAGGTCTGTTCCCTGCTCCTGAGCCACGGGGCAGACCCCACCCTGCTGAACTGTCACAGTAAGAGCGCTGTGGACATGGCCCCCACTCCAGAGCTGAAAGAAAGGCTCACCTGTGAGTTCTCCCATGTTTATACACTGTAATGATGAACATGCACATTCTAGCTTCAGCAGTGTGTATTTGAGTAGTTTGATTGGGGGGAAAAAGTTTGGACAAAGCTGCAAAAACCACAAATACATTCTACTTACGAGAATGTAGTGAAGCCTGCCTTTAAAAACAGACAGAATGTGATAAATAATTGTTGCTATTTTCCCTCTTGTAGATGAGTTCAAAGGTCACTCATTGCTGCAGGCTGCCCGCGAAGCTGACATGACCAAAGTTAAGAAGACGCTGGCTCTGGAGATTATCGGCTTCAAACATCCTCAAACCAATGAGACCGCTCTGGTCAGATTTATTTCTTCTTTGTAGATTCTTAGATTTAGATTTTTGAAAGATTCCAACTAAATGTAACGTCCTGTTTTACAGCACTGTGCTGTGGCATCCCCCCACCCAAAGAGGAAACAGGTGACTGAGCTGCTGCTTCGTAAAGGTGCCAACATCAATGAGAAAAACAAAGAGTAAGTAACAACATGGATGATTTGCTGCCAGAGAGGTTTTTGTTAGAAACATCAGAACATTTATCTCACATTAAGGAAAACTGTGGAGTTGGAGAAACATTGAAGGGTTATCTGTGTCTTTTAGCTTCATGACTCCCCTGCACGTTGCTGCTGAAAGAGCTCACAATGACATCCTGGAGGTGCTGCAGAAACACGGAGCCAAGGTTTTTCATTGCGTCTCCATCTTGTTCTGCCTGATATCAAGTAGAAAAGGTGATTTTTTAAAAGATTAAAAGTTTGTGTTGCTGGACTCCAGGTGAATGCTGCAGACACACTGGGGCAGACGGCGCTTCACCGAGCAGCGCTGGCGGGTCACATCCAGACCTGCAAGCTGCTGCTGAGCTACGGAGCCGACCCCTCCATCGTGTCCTTGCAGGGTTTCACTGCAGCGCAGATGGGAAACGAGGCTGTGCAACAAATTCTGAATGGTAATCTGCACTTTTGATTTGCTTCAAGGTTTAGTTAAAGGTTTAGTATTATGCTTATTATTTTTGTGTAAAGCTTGTAGGTTTTTTTGTTCTCAGGATTTCCGCTGTGATTATAGGATTTGACTTGGCTTTTGTTGATCTTTTTAGCAGTAATTAGTATGATTATTTCATGTGTACATTGAATTGATTCATTTGTTTCTTTCTTTTCCCCACAGAAAATGTTCCCACACGTAATTCTGATGTAGACTACAGATTTCTGGAAGCTGCCAAAGCAGGAGACCTGGACACAGTTCAGGTAAATTTACCTAAAAATTACAGCACTTTTTTATTTAAAATGTCCAGTAGCAGTTTGCAAATGACCATTTTGTTTTTTTCCAGTTTCTTAACAAGTTGTTGAAGTACTGATTATTGTCACTTTGCATGGTAGCAACTTTGCACCCCCCAGAACGTAAACTGCCGGGACTTGGAGGGCCGTCACTCCACTCCTCTCCACTTTGCAGCAGGTTACAACAGAGTGGCCGTTGTTGAGTATCTGCTCCACCATGGCGCTGACGTTCACGCCAAAGACAAGGGGTTGGTGTTTTATTTTTAAAACGATTAACTGTTTTAGTTTAATTCCAGATTTCAGTGAGGAGGTTGACTTGTGTTTTTCTCCCTCAGCGGTCTGGTCCCCCTCCATAACGCCTGCTCTTATGGTCACTATGAAGTGGCTGAGCTGCTGGTCAGGCATGGAGCGTCAGTCAACGTGGCCGACCTCTGGAAGTTCACTCCACTTCACGAGGCTGCAGCCAAAGGGAAATACGAGATCTGCAAACTTCTTCTCAAAGTGAGGAGCCATTAATGTCACATGTAGTTTTTTTACCAATGCATTTAAAATATTTATTAAAATATTTTTTTCCCGTTCAGCACGGAGCAGACCCCACCAAGAAGAACCGTGATGGCAACATTCCCCTGGACATGGTAAAAGACGGAGACACAGACATCCAGGACCTGCTGCGGGGGGACGCCGCCCTGCTGGACGCTGCCAAAAAGGGCTGCCTGGCCAGAGTGCAGAAACTTTGCTCCCCAGAAAATATCAACTGCAGAGATGCTCAGGGGCGAAACTCCACACCGCTCCACCTAGCAGGTACTAGCAGCTTTGGTGTGATGCTACACACTTCTGGTGCAGTGGTCATAGGGATGGGTGCTACTGCACAAATATATTAGATCATTTTGCTACGGTTTATTTTAGAAGGTACTTTGTTCTTGATTTTATTTGTTTTTTTCCCTCCACAGCCGGCTACAACAACCTGGAGGTAGCAGAGTATCTGCTGGAGCATGGGGCTGATGTCAACGCCCAGGACAAAGGAGGTCTTATCCCTCTTCATAATGCTGCTTCTTATGGGGTCAGTACAAGCAGCTCAAAGACAAACTAAAACTTCCATTCATAACCTGAACATTTATCATGTTTCAGGACTGAATGTGGTCGGAGCCTCTCCTGCTTTTGTTGATTTGCTGTCTGCTGCTTTTCTTCCTCACAGCATGTAGACATTGCAGCCCTGCTGATCAAGTACAACACATGTGTGAATGCTACAGACAAATGGGCTTTCACGCCCCTCCACGAGGCGGCCCAGAAGGGTCGGACACAGCTGTGTGCGCTGCTGCTGGCTCATGGAGCTGACCCCACTATGAAGAACCAAGAGGGGCAGACTGCTCTGGACCTGGCTACGGTAGGGTCGGAGAACCCGATTTATCGTATTTGCTTAGTGAAGACTTAACAAAATGAGACATGAAACTAAAATAGAGCTTCTTTTAACTAATTTTCTGGGGGTTTTCTGCAGGCTGATGATATCAGAGCCCTGCTGATGGACGCCATGCCACCAGACGCGTTGCCCAGCTGCTTCAAGCCGCAGGCCACAGTGGTCAGCGCCTCCGTCATCTCCCCCGCCTCCACACCATCCTGTCTGTCAGCAGCCAGTAGCATAGACAACCTGGCTGGGCCGCTCACTGAGCTGGTCGCTGCTGCCGCTGCCACTTCTGGAGCCTCCGGCGTGGCGGACGGAGCCACAGGCACTGACCGCAAGGAAGGGGAAAGTAGGTTTATTACATTTGTCACATGAAACTTTGCTTCTCAACAAATGGAGGAGCTCTTATTGTGAAATCTTGCCTCAGTCTTTTGTTTTCTTTTACAGTGGCAGTTCTGGACATGAACATCAGTCAGTTCCTAAAGAGCCTGGGTCTTGAGCACCTGAGGGACATCTTTGAAAGGGAGCAGGTCAGTAATAGAACTGATTTTTACATTTTTTTTCTGTTAAAAAGGAAAGGCGTGTAATAAAAATTGTTTCCCAGATCACACTAGATGTGCTGGCTGACATGGGCCACGAGGAGCTGAAGGAGATTGGGATTAACGCGTATGGCCACCGACACAAGCTGATCAAGGGTATTGAAAGGCTGCTGGGGGGACAGTCAGGTGAGGAAGCCTTACAGGAAAAAATAACTTCCTGTTTTTTTATCAACCTGCTAAAGTCTCATGTTTTAAAAATGTTCTGAAGTTGTTGTGTGTCCACTTTCTAGGTGGCAACCCATATCTGACGTTCCACTGTGCCAACCAGGGCACCATCCTGATAGACCTGGCCCCCGACGACAAAGAGTACCAGTCTGTAGAGGAGGAGGTACTGAATATTCCTTTCACCTCTAAACATGTTGCTGCAAAGACCAGGCACGCCTGACTGTGAAGTGAAAAACTGTTAAAGGCTTTGTGTTGCAGCAGCGTCACTCTTCTGGTTAAAGCTCAAACACCAGCTGGCACGTGACTGTTTTCTGGTGTGTGTGTCTGTGTGTGCGTTTGTGTGTGTGTGTTTGTGTGTGTTTGTTTGTTTGTTTCACAGATGCAGAGCACCATCAGGGAGCACAGAGATGGAGGCAATGCAGGTGGTGTCTTCAGCCGATACAATATCATCAAGGTACTTCTTAACTTATTTTGTAGGTTGGGATATCTTTATAACAGCAACGATCTGGCTCAGCTTCCTAAATCATGTCGTGTTTTGTGCTTCATAGATTCAGAAGGTTGTAAATAAGAAACTGAGGGAACGTTACACCCACAGGCAGAAGGAGATCGCCGATGAGAACCATAACCATCACAATGAGCGCATGTTGTTTCATGGTAACCGCCCACCAATATGTTTTCTTTCAGCTGTGTGACATCAGATGATTGAATATAATTGTTCTACAACTGATGTATTTATTCCCAGGATCTCCTTTCATCAACGCCATCATCCACAAAGGCTTTGATGAACGTCACGCATACATCGGAGGGATGTTTGGAGCAGGAATTTACTTTGCAGAAAACTCCTCAAAGAGCAATCAGTACGTCTACGGCATCGGCGGAGGCACGGGATGCCCAACGCACAAAGACCGATCCTGCTACCTGTGCCACAGGTGAGTCACATTTGAAGGATTGTTTTCTGGTAGTAGGTGGTGTACTTTACTAAACCATCACTGTTTTTAAGCAGTCATTAACAGCGCTGTTTTAACATTTTTTTTCTTTCATCACAGACAAATGCTCTTCTGCCGAGTGACTTTGGGGAAGTCTTTCCTACAGTTCAGTGCCATGAAGATGGCCCATGCCCCTCCAGGGCATCACTCAGTAATCGGGCGGCCCAGTGTTAACGGTTTAGCTTATGCTGAGTACGTCATCTACAGAGGAGAGCAGGTAAGCTGAGGCCTCAGGGCAAACTATTCCCTTAAAACTCACGAGTCCTGCTGTGTAACACTACCATCTTTTCCCCCCAGGCCTACCCGGAGTACCTCATCACCTACCAGATCCTTAAACCTGAGAGCACGGCCCTATCTGCAGCAGGAGCTGAGCAGAAGTCATAGTTGCTTCTAGTGCTACAATCTCACATAAAGACTTACAGCTTGATATTTTTTGTCCTTTGTATTGCAAATGCCTGAACAGCGTTTTCATTACCAGACACATTTCCAGTGTCCCGCCCTGTAGAAACCATGGTGACCAGTGCTTCATGAGCAGATATGCTGTAAAATACTCTCCTATTCTTTGTGATGACCTTGTATTTTTTGCATTGGCTGCATGTTATTATAGAAGCATGTAAGGCCCAACAGCGTGCATGGGTTTCTGCTCCCCTCCATCCATCCACTTCGTCAGGAGGATGCTTGTTCAGACTCTGAAGTGTTTCCTGCTCTTTGTTGCTTAATGATCATGAAGAATCACAGAATTCCTCTTCACCAGCCTTTAGACTCACACTCGTCTCTTCATGAAGTCCTGACACCCGAGGAATCCTACCCACCACCACATGGGTTCACTTTAACAATAAATCCGTAACACTACCAGACATGTAACAGTGCAACAAGGATATGCTGTATTGTTTATGTTCTCAACTTTACCTAAACAAACCTACAAACACTGAAGCTGTCACTTTTTTCTTTTGTGGTTTTATTCATGCTCGGTGAGGAAGAGCTCTCTGTCAAATCACAAACTTCAGATGTTTCTCAGCAGCACAATAAGGATTTGCATGAGGGAGAATGTGTGCTTTGCAGTCCTAAGTGAGGCATCCTAATTCAGCATGATTAAACCTTTCTACATTATGACAGCATTTCATTTGATTATGCTTTAAACAGAGTTGATAGATGTTGAAATGTGCTTTTGATGCCTTACAGGTGAACAACACCTTAACAGCCAGTGAGCTCATCAGGGCACCTCTTCTGTCACCATGGTCCTACTCAGACATTCATGCATAAGGATTTGCACTTTTACCTAAAAACCTATTTAAGTTATTTTGAATTAAATTGACAGATTTTGTGGGGAAAACATATTTGTACAGGTTGTGTAAATGGTTGTGTATAACTGTTGCTGTTTGACAGTATCTTTGAGTTAAAATGTAAAGACATGAATTTTCCTTTCATGCCTCCTTGTTTATCCCATTTTTTTAAATAAATGTCCCATTAATGGCTCTTGGTGTGTTTTACTTTCATCAAAACATTTAAATAGGTTGTTTTGCAATTTGGTTTATTTCAGTATTTAACAATAAAACACACCAAATGGTTGTGGTAAATTTCAACAAGTCCATGCAAATTGAAGTTACCCTGTTTTTTGAGTAGATGGTATTTTAAATCTAAATAGACTGACAGACTGTGACTTGGTATGCCCAAGACTAAATATGTGGCTGCGGAACCAATGAGAGGACACTGCATGGGATGGAAAGAAACCAAATCTTTAGGTTGTGTTATGGAAACCATATGTTGAGTACAATATGGGTCAAATTGCTAAAGCCATTGCAGCTTTACAGAGTAAAGGTCTTACTGAATAATTCTGGAATGTTGGCCCTGTATAATATTTTTTTACTGCTTCATAGAGGCCCCCAGAGTTTTTCAGCATTCAAAAGCTATTTTGTGATCACATAAAGACTAGCAGTTTTAAAACGGTTTAATTTTAGTTTACACTTTAAATATTAAAACATAAAACCCCTGGAAAACAAACAATAAAAACGGTGTTCTCATTTTAGAACATTTCGTAAAAAAAAAATCTCATAAAAACTACAGATATCTTTCTGATAAAAACTACAAAAATGTCTCGCATATTATACGTCATCAATATTAGTCAGGTGACCGACCAACTACAGTTAGCATAGCTAGCTTGCAATTTTCTGCTAGAATACTGGTTTTTGCTTGTTATTTTTACATTTATCTTTACTTTTTGGACCTCTAGTTTACGTATGATGTCAAACAAATGTTAGTGTTAAATATGACGCGTTGTTCTCTAACATATTGTCGTAAACCCGTAATTTATCGCGATAAACAGGGATTGTGTCCAGGTCAAACATGATGGTGTGGAAAAGTTTTTATCTCCTTGTTATTTTCCTGCGCTTCTCCGCAACGTCTGGCTCTTCTTTTGATATCATAGTGGATGTGGGAAAGCCAGAAAGGGATCTCAATCACTTCTGGAGAAGCACTGGGTTCTGGTGGGTCCGCCTGGCTGTTTACTGATTTTAATTCAATTTTTAACAATTAATAACTTCAGTAAAGTTGGCAAGATGTTCACAGATTAGCCCCATTGTGCCTGGATAGCTGAAAATCTTGATAACTGAAATAAGATTTAATGTAACAGTTAAATCACATAACAGGAAGTATTGTTTGTTTACATTTGTAGAAATGTATAGGCCACCAGACATATAAAGTTAGATAAAAAATGTAAATTTTTGTTTTGTTTTTGTGTGAAGCCCCCCACTCCCTCACACCCAGTCTGACCAGTTTGACTTGAGCATCGACCAGCAGCTGAATCTGGCCTATGTGGGCTCAGTCCCACATGGAGGCATCCAGCAGGTCAGGATACACTGGATGTTGGAGCTGGTCTCTGCACAGTAAGTCACATGACAAATGAAAAGCTCTGCAGAAAAACAGATCATTCATTCGTGAGAGAGAATGTTTTCAGAGTAAATAATCCCATTAATACTGAATTACAGCAATGGGACTTTTGTTGTAGAGACATTGGAGGAAGACCTCAGTATAACTTCACTAAACTGGATCAGCTGATAGACCTCCTGTGGGTTAATGGACTTCAGCCAGGTGCTACAAACACACTTCTGTTGGACTATATGAAGTGTCGCTGTTGCAGAGCTGACTCAGGAGTGTACAAGTATGTATGAAGGGCAGCAGGTTTGATTCTGTGTTCTGTTTGTCTTTGCAGGTTTTGAACTGATGGGCAGCGTATCAAACCACTTCACTAACTTTGAAGATAAATCACAAGTGGTTGAATGGAGGAATCTGGTTTATCTCATAGCAAAGAGATACATCGGTGAGTGAAGAGCTGTAAAGTCGTGCTGTCTTTACTCCACATTGTGTTAAAAGCTCAAGACGAGCATTTGCAGCAACACATCTGTTGATATGAAATTGATTTAAAAAAACCAATAGATGTTCTTTGTTAAAGATTTAGCTGTGCTAAAGGAAGTTTAGCCATAAGAGTGATGTCGCACAAATGTTCACTCGTCGTGTTTTGTTTCAGATTTATATGGGCTGGGAAGCGTTTCTCGTTGGAACTTTGAAACTTGGAACGAACCAAACAACCACGACTTTGATAATGTTACCATGTCAGTTCAAGGTAAACGGCATTTATACATGAGACCTTGTTTAATCGTTGGTGGAAGTTGTTACTGTGTGAATTTACTAAAATCCCAAACAGGAATGTTCATTTTATTTTATGGTTATAAATTTGACATATTTTGTTCTCCTAGGGTTTTTAAACTATTATGATGCCTGTTCAGAGGGTCTACGGGCTGCCAGCGAACTGCTGAGGTTCGGAGGTCCGGGGGACTCTTGTCATCCACCACCACGCTCCCCTTACTGCTGGGCCGTGTTGCAGCACTGCTACAACGGCACTAACTTCTTCACTGGAGAGACGACTGTCAGGATTGACTACATCGCTCTGCACAAGAAAGTGGGTCACACTGACCTTTTGGAGGGAGACATGTTTAATTGAGATGCTCATTATTAGCTCTAATTCTGTAAATCTGCTTTCATAAATATGCAAATCTCTTTTTCACCCTCAGGGAGGAGGCTACTCTTTGCCCATCCTCCAGCAGGAGATCCAGACAGTAGGGGAGATCCAGGAGCGTTTCCCCAGGTTCCGCAGCCTCCCTGTTTACAACGATGAGGCGGATCCTCTGGTGGGGTGGTCCAAGCCTCAGGACTGGAGGGCTGATGTCACCTACGCTGCAATGGTGGTCAAGGTTAGGTTCATCTAATCATTTTCCTCTCTACGTGGATGAGGGACAGATTTCTCATTACCAATAGTGTCTTCTGCTCCATCCAATCAGGTAATAAAGCAGCACCAGGATCTGCTGCTGGGTAACCCAAACAGCACCATCAACTACACCCTACTGAGCAATGACAACGCCTTCCTGAGTTACCACCCTCATCCTTTCACCCAGAGAACGCTTACAGCCCGCTTCCAGGTCAACAACACTCATCCACCCCACGTCCAGATCATCAGGAAGCCCGCCCTCACCGTCATGGGCCTGCTGGCTCTGCTAGGTGACAAAATCTCTTCAGATTTATATTTATGCCTCAGGATAGATGGTTTTACTTCATGTGTGAGTAACTACTAAAATAGCTCTCCTGTGTCATCCCGATCTGAGGTGAGACCCAAGTTCTGGCTCAAGTTTTGAACTCAGGGGGTGAACACAGTGACACACTGGGAGTTCTGGCCAGCAGCCACAGGCCTGCGGTTCTGGGTGGCTCAGACAGCTGGCAGACAGCCGTGCTGGTCTATAACAGTGACGACAACAGCACCTCCAACCACACTGACGAGGTCACAGTATCGCTGAAGGGCCTCGCTGAGCAAAGAGGTTCATGTGAATTCAGACTCAAACAATAACACATTTAGAGTTCCCTTCTCATCATCAAATGAAAGCCTTGTTTGTTTACTGTCCAGGTCTCGTGTATGTCACGTATTACATGGACAATATTGTAACCAACCCGTACCAGCTGTGGCAGAACATGGGCAGTCCTGACTATCCCACAGCAGAGCAGTTCAGAAGCCTCAGGAATGTGGAGGTAATCCATCCATCCATTATCGTCCGCTTATTCTGAGTTGGGTCGTGGGGGCAGCAGCCTAAGCAGAGAGGCCCAGACTTCTCTCTCCCCAGCCACTTGGGCCAGCTCCTCCAGGGGAATCCCAAGGCGTTCCCTGGCCAGCCGAGAATAGTCCCTCCAGCGTGTCCTGGGTCTTCCTTTAGGTCTCCTCCTGGTTGGACGTGCCCAGAAAACTTCACCAGGGAGGCATCCAGGAGGCATCCTGACCAGATGCCCGAGCCACCTCAACTGGCTCCTCTTGATGTGGAGGAGCAGCGGATCTACTCCGAGCCCCTCCCGGATTGATGAGCTTCTCACCCTATCTCTAAGGGAGAGCCCAGCCACCCTGTGGACAAAACTGATTTTTACACTCATTCTTTCTGTCACTACCCAAAGCTCGTGACCATAGATGAGGGTAGGAACGTAGATCGACTGGTAAATTGAGAGCTTTGCCTTCCGGCTCAGCTCTCACCACGACAGACCGGTGCAATGCCTGCACCAATCCGCCTATTGATCTCCCGCTCCATCTTTCCCTCACTCGTGAACAAGGCCCTGAGATACTTAAACTCTTCCACTAGAGGCAGGACCTCATCCCTGACCTGGAGAACAGTGGTACTGCTAGGTTGTCGTAAACTGATGGGGGGTCATGATGTCATGGGGCTCACCACCAGGTGGGAGGATGCTGAACAGACCCAAATGAATTGGGAGGGTGAACTTGGAAAGTGTCATGGAGAGGAGGGTGTCTGGTTTGGGAACTGCAGCGTTTCATGTCTGTTTTTTGTAGATGATGTGGTTCTGTTGGTGTCTTGAAACCATGGCGTTCAGTGTGCACTGGGGTGGATTACAGCAGAGTGTGAAGCATCAAGGAAGAGAGTCAGTTCCTTCAAATCCAAGGTTCTCAACGGGAAAAAGTTGGAATGCTCCCGGTAGGTTAGGAATGAGTTTCTGCATCTAGAACGGAGCAGGAGATGGACGGCTGGATCGGGTTTCCGTCTTCAGTAAAGAGGGCTTTGCTCCAGTCTGTTGTAGTGAATAAGATGTCCGAGCCCCCCTGGACATGTTTCCTCCCTGACCTCAGCTGGGATGAGCAGTGGGTGGAAGGATGGAGGAAGTTCAGATGTTTATTCTTAATGTTACATTTTTCTGATTTGACCACTTGTAGCATTATGAAAACAGAAGTGAATCTTTGCTTGGTTTATGGTGTTTTCACACAAAATGGGTGTGATGAATTAATTAGCTGGTGGCAGGAATGTGCCTACAGAAGTAAATAACCCACTATTTAAATTGGCTTCATCAAACCTGAAGCATACACACTGAACCTTTTTAACTTTGTTTTATAATAAAACTCTGGTTGATCAGTTCAGCCACTCATCATGTGTTCTTGTTCCAGGATCCTCGTGTTGATGGACCCTTGAAAGTTCCTGCTGGTGACACTTTGACTCTAAAAGCCAAACTTCCTGTTCCTTCCATCCTCCTCATCCACATCTGTGCCCGACCCAGAGCCGGACCAGACCAGGCCAGTCACGACTAACACCCACTACAACGTTCACTCTGAGCACAAATCTTTCTGTAACAGTGAATAAACACGTCACTGTTTTATCTTTGAGTAGGTCAATGGAGTTCGTTTCATCAGGATCACCAAAGGACAAGTGCTGATCCTCTGGTCGGATCACTGTGTGGATTCTAAGTAAGTTCACGTTTAATCTGAGTTCTCTTCAGGATTGGATTTAATTTCTAGTTTAACTCTGCATTATCGATTTCTATTGAAAGGTTGAGTGATATTATTATTATTGGCAGATGCATCAAGACCTTTGAAGTGGAATTTTCCACGGACAAAAAGAAATTCAGGAGAATTAATGTTCAGGACACCGTTTTTACCTCTTATGTTTTCTCACCAGGTAATGGTTCATCAGTCTTCTTAACTGTCTTGATAAACAGTCATAGTGCTAACACGGTCGGTGCTGTGTCCTGCAGTGGATCAGGAGGTTGGCGGTCTGTACAGAGTTCGAGCCGTGGACTACTGGGGGCGACCCGGACCGTACTCACTGCCAGAGAGGTTTACAAGAGCAGAGTAGCACTCGGCCAGAGACACCTCAGGGAATTGTGTGGTGCAACCCAAACCCTTCATACTCACCAGTCAGCTGGTTATGGACTATGAGTTACTGGTTGGGTGTTGTCCAGTCACGTTACGTGGAGACATTGTAAACACTGAGCACCATTTGAGTGTTATACAGAAATGAGTGGAAAGCCTCAGTGTGGATTTTCAGATCTAAGGAAGCTGTTATTTTTTTTAAAAAAAAGATGAAGTTCTTGTGTAACGCAATTTGTCTTTTTTTTTTATAAAACAATTAGCCAGGTGGAAATGTAAAACTTTTTCTTTTATCACACCTTTAGATTAATAAAACTAGAATCAGCGCTCCAGGGCCGGTTCTAGAGATGAGAACTTTGAGAACAAAAACAATTGAGCCTTTTTTATTGATTCTCTAACATTGTGCCTTCGTTCAAGGATGTAAAGATAACTTGGAAATCTTAAGGAGAAAATGTGCAGGTGCTGAGGAGCCTGAAGCTGCCCGTTTCACACCAAACATGGAACAGATGTGGTCCGTTTTCCGTACGACTTCCATATCGAGTCCAATCAGACCATTCACACCGGCTGTGGTGCGGTCTGGAGCTTTGGAAAGTTTCCACAGTCAGTTTTTTCCAGACGCCACAAGCAGATTGTCATGAAGTTAAAGAAGAGCCAGACAGGAAGTGAGCTGGGTTTCAGCGAGGCACATCCGGTATATTTCAAAAATAAAACCTGTCGTATTATCAGTTCACATTCATTTTACAGGTATATTTATTATATACGTATTATGTGTGGGAGCAGATGTCCAGAAGCGTTCAGCACATGATCCATCATCAGTGTGACTGAGTCTGTCCAGCAGCCTTACAAAGACCGGACCGCATCCGTTCTGCACTTGGTGTGAACGAGGCTTTAGATCTGCTGAGGCAGAACTCTAGGGATCACATGTAAACAAACCCTTTACCAGGTTAGTCTGCTGCCTTTATCCTCAGTGATTTGGTTCAGACAGGAAATGTTTTTTAAGAATTTTCCCACAAGTTTACGACTAGCAGTTAAGCAGATTTCTAGTTTTAATTGCTTTTAAATATAAAAAATTTAACAAAATAAGCTTCGTCATGTTTTTATTTAAATTTTTCGCCACAATTTAGGAACAAAATCATTCATAAACCTTTGTGGGTAGAAACAGGTCCTGAGAGGTTTGGGAAACATGAACATGATCAAAAAGCTTCAAATCTGTTTCCTGTGAGCATCAGTCTAAACGCTGCGGTGATTAGATGTCGTGTTGACTCGGACAGGTACTAGAACAATATATAATATTTATCACATTAATTTATCACAAACATCAATATAAGAGTGCAGCTGCACAGGGCTGTGTAAAAGAGCCACAGTGTGACACTATCTAGCTATCCAGAGGGGTGTTTTAACAGTAAGCATTTCCTCATAGCAGTCCCTGACCAGCTGTTACTCCCAGAAACAGGAGGAAGAGGCTAGAAAATGCAGATGGATGAGAATGTCCAGCTTTCCAGAGCTTTACTTCAAAATGGTGTCTTCATTTGCTGCAAATAAGAAAAGAGTGATGTCACAATAATATATGCACTGTACTAGTTTTGAACACTGAAAGTCTGGAGTGGGAAAACGTACCTTCTGCTAGCTGCTTAGCAATGCGCTCCTGCTCCTCACGGACCTTTTTCTCCTCCTCCTCAACCCTCCTTTCTTCAGCAGCAATGGGCTTCAGGTGCTCTGAGAAAATTCAAAGGTTTATTATAAAAAGTATTCATGCATAAAACCACATTTATTCTAGATTCATTTGGCAATCATTTATATTAGCATATGTCTGCAATATGTGCCAACCTCAACACCCATCTGGCCTGTGAGATCCTATTTATTATGCTTTATAACTTGTTGCAATGCATTCTGGGACTTTTAACCCATCAAAGTTGGCCAGCAACTTGTTGCAAGTTTTTAATTTGAGGTGGTTTTCTAGAAGGTTTTCATGCTTACTTTGTTTTAGTGTTTGTGGCAAATGTTGGAGCGTTGTTTTAAAATATTTGAATGGATAACATTGGGTTCATTTCAGCAAAGGGCACCAAGAAAGTAAATGATTTGACAAATGTGTAAATAACTTACCATATCTCCTTTTACCGTAAATGATCCCAGCAATTAAAGCTGAATATCTGGCTGTCTGTGATAAAAAACATTAGCACAAATTAATGACAATAATGAAACAATACAAATAACAGACCTATACGTAGCATAAGTGTCTATGAATAAAACCACTAATGGTTGTTTGCTATCTGCTGTATAAAAAGCAAACAGCAGGGGGCGCCAACGCACAGTCGCAAATCGATTTTAAAACCAACTGAATTATAGCAGAAAATCATTTTGAAAAAAAATAAATTTAGACGAACAAAAATATTAAAGTCTCTTAATTCAAACCACTCCTGATATGAGTTTCTTTTAGATGTGGGGAGTGTCGTTAGCTTTAATTTGGCACCGAGTAGTGAAGGTTGGCGCTCGGTCACTCGCTGAACAACTTACGTTATAGAATTGCATTGTTTTGCCACATATGAGAAATTGTTNAAGGCAAACAGTATCCCTGTAGTGACCCTCTATCTAATTAATGTACAGGATGAAAATACATTTTCATCCTAAAACAGCTTTTATTGTAAAATACAACCAAAAGGCCATTACATCACGTGAGGCATCCTGTCATTTCTAATTAAAAAAGAAAGTTGTAAAAGTTTAAATGTCTATCTCTGATGACAGGTTTAAAGAGTCTGTTAAACTTGAGCCTCTCAGACATTCCCGTTTGAAACAACTTCCACTATATTTAATCCCGACTCCTCATCATCGCCGTCTCAGGTCCAAAGGGGGGGATCCTTCCCAGAAGTGAAATGTTTTAAGTCCTGAGGTTTGACGTAAACCACATGGGACCCTATTTAAAGCAGTAAGCTCACTGAGTACCCATGTCTGTGCAAATGTGCTGAAATATCATGACCAGCTTAAAATAATCTGCACCTGGTGCTGACACGCTAAACAAGGTCTTACTAAAGTTGACTTTGTCACTCATTAAACAAAGCCTCCACACAGAAAATGCCACAGGTGGCTTTGGGACAAAGGTGAGCAGTAAAAAAAAATAATCCGATTTTAGTCACAGGTTTAAATTCTCTTACAGCAGCCTTGAAATAAAAGGCAAATGCTTTCAGACTTCTTTCGTGCTACATATTCCTAGAAAGCTCTTGTTGGCCTTGGCAGAGAGGACCTCCATACTGAAGCCTTACAAAAACACGCGTAGACCAAGCAAAGTTTTAGAGGCTCATCGGCTCCAGTTTGAACTCCTAACACCACACAGCTGTGACTCAAGCCTACAATCTCCAGAATAGATGACCACATGCTGAATAGTTTAAATTAAAACAGCATTTATGTGAAGTCATTCTAATTCTCATTAAATCCATGTTCAAAGACAAATTCACGAGAGAAAGAAAGATTGTATTCTTTCAATTGTAGCATTTTTACTAGGGGTGCACCGATAAATCGGCCAACCAATCCATCAGCCTCGATCTCAGGTTTTTCTCAAGATTGGTGATCGACCAAAAACGGCAATCGGTGGACCCCTAGTTAATGTTAAAGCAAATCATTGCTATAGAATATTGTTTGGGGACAAGTGTGTCAAAACTGGTACAAAACGTTTGTTTTCAACATTAGAAAAATGAACGTCTAGGAACAAATATGATTTTGTAGTTCAAGCAGCAATGCTAAATATGTTCATTTCTATTTGAGAACATTACCTCATGTCCAGTTGAAACTGGTATTGTTTCATGAGTATTCATATTGGTTTTCTCAATAAAAGGAAATTGAAACATTGATGTAATCTATTTCTCGTCTCCTTCTCACACTCCTTTTTGTGTTCTATTGTTCGTGTGTTGAGTTGGCGTCCAGTCTCTCCTATGTATGTTTTGTTGCATAATTTGCATGGAATTTTACACACCAACAAAACCATACACAACGGTTAAAAAAAGACTAGTACACCCAAAAGACAAGATACCAACAGTTAATAAATGTGGAGTCATATACGAAATTCCATGCAAATTATGCAACAAAACATACATAGGAGAGACTGGACGCCAACTCAACACACGAACAATAGAACACAAAAAGGAGTGTGAGAAGGAGACAAGAAAAAGACACACAAGAGCAGCAAAACAGGAAGCAGAAAGTACAATAAAAAAATCAGCCGTAACAGATCACTGCACAAGAGAAAATCATATAATGGACTGGGACAAAACAAGGATCATAAACACAGAACAACTAAAATACAAAAGATGGATCAAGATGAAATAAGGAGACGTGGGCACGCAACCATGAACAGAGATGAAGGGGTTTATACACTGGATCACGCATGGGACAGTGTCATCGGCAAGGAGGGCGCGGGCAGCAGAGGGCGACACCGTCCTCTGCTGCCCGCAGATAAACGGAGAAAGAAGTGACGTCGCCAAGATGGCGATGTAGCTCTGAGGATGATCGCAGCTGCGATCGAAACGTCAGCGAAATAAGAAGGTAAAAAAACAACTCCTGTTTGTGTAAAAAGAAAGAAAAAAAAAAGTGATAGTATTTAGAAAAAAACACAGAATGAACGCTCAAAAGATATTGATGTAATCTGCTTTTCGTTAAGATAAAATCTGTATTGGCAAAAATCGGTATCGGCAAGCCAGATTTTTCTCAAAATCGGTTATAAGCCAAAAACTGCAATCGGTGCACCCACACTAAAATTATCCAGGTTTAAAACTTTTCAAATCTAACCTCAAGTGTGTAAAAACAACAGATCCCACCATGTCATTAAACATAAAAGGTAAAAAATAAAAAATAAACCTCCTTCAGCAGCAATAACTTGTTTTCTGTCTGACTTTATCAGAGGATTTTTGGTCCACTTCTGCACGGCTCTCATAAAATAATCCCACCCCAGTATTTCAGGTTGTGGACTAGACCATTGCAGCACCTTCATTCTTTTATGTTTCAGCCATTCTGTTGTAGACCTGCTGCTGTGTTAGGAATCACTGATCCAGTCTGGTCTAAGCTTCAGCTGTCACACAGTTGAACTCACCCAAACTGTCACCCCCCCACTGCTGACAGGTATGATGCGTTTTTGTTTGCTTTTCTCCGAGCGTGATACTTTACATGAGGGATAACTAATTCTACTTTGGTTTTATCAGTGCAAAAGCATTAAGCTCATGATTATACATTGCTTTTAAAGAGGAAACTCTCCTGCTTCCACACAAACCCTATATTTGCTTACTCTCATGAACTTTGACCTTTAGCATGCTTTCTGGCACCTGAAGAGGCAGAGATGTAGCTGCTGGGGGTTTTGGAGTTTCTCTCAGCTTTAATGGTCTGAACTGGTGAATTTGCAGACACGTCCATTCCTAGGGATGAACTTCCAGCATCCATCCAAATCATTAGATAAACAACTTTTTTAGAAGTGAGTTATTCTGAGTTTGGTGAACATGTTCTCTCCTCTCTGAAACGATTTAGTTTAGGTCTCCTTATTTAAAAGTCTCCACTGCAAAGACACAAATTCTGACATTAATTTAAGATATGAAAAAGTCTAAATCAAGACAAGTTAAACTTTTCAAAGCATTGGTTGTGTAACTTCAGTCAATCAGTCTTTATTTATATAGCACCTTCCACTGCCTTTATGGAAGCACAAGGCGCTGAAGAACACGTGTAAAATGACACGTCGATCAATAAAAGAGGCAGATTAAAATACTTCAGATGACTTAAACACCTGCAATGATGGTGACTGTTTAACAGCAAGAGGGAACTCATTCCAAAGAGTTGGAGCTATCACTGAAAATGATCGATCCCCCTCTAAACCTGTTTGGAGCATGGAACAACCAACAACTCCTGCTCCTGCCTTGTGAGTCCATCTCTGTAGCTCTTGCTCTCCTGTTATAGAAACTAGAAGTTAGCCAGAATACGGGGCAGAAAACGGCAGGATTTGGAGTCTTGTTCATCATTATCCTAAAACANCAACCGGCTGTGGGTCCAAGAGTGACTTGCTAATCGTTAGCAAGTTGGTGTGCTCTTTAACGAAGTGCGGTAACAAATATTTGGGTTATTTTGCCATAAAACACAAAATGAAAACAGTTTTCTAATTATATTAGTGAGCACAAACCTTAATCAAAGGCGATACAGCAACAGGAGGAGCCATAATTTTACAGCAGGCAGCAGTTAGCAACAGAGGTCACTTTAGCACCGCTGAGAAAGAAGACAGTTGGCTTCTTCTCGGAAGATTTTAAACATTGACCAAACTCTCCTCGGGGCTTTGCTGCCACCACCTGGACAAAAATGGCACTGAGTCTCGGACAGACTAATTGCTGTGAATGTTGCAGCAAGAGAAAGGGGTGGTCAGGGGCGCATGTGAACAAATGAATGAATTAATTTATTTCAAAGCCGAAGCTTATATTTTCCATCCCATCTCAAGCATTCTCTTGAGCCATATGCACAGTTAAACAAGATAAAAAAAAACATAAAAAAGTAAAAGTGAAACAATAAAAATGTCATTTGCTTTCAAGTACAGCATAATAGTAAAATAATACGGGATAAGATAAGGATAAGGGTAGGAAATGCACATTTGGATACAGCGCTGCCTTTCTGGCTGTCGAGATTAAGGAGATTTTCTGCCCTCTTGTGGACGGAAACTGTTACTACAGGCAGCGTTCATAAAGCTCAACAAGACAACTCAGTGGCACTTCTGTAGATTCCTTCAAAACAAAATACCACTTTAAAATCTATATCGATTTTAAATTGGCGTTAACGGCATAGATAGTCTAAATAATGGGAAATCCAGAACGTCTTGACTTATACAAACTACTTAACTACTAAAAATCAATTAATTTATTTTAAATTTAGTGTTCAACAGGATTAAATCAACGAGCTACAGCAGGAGTTATTAGTAGCTAGCCTAACGCAAAAAATAAAACATAAAACAGTAAAGGTGAAACAATAAAATGGTCAATTGCTTTCAAGTATAGCATAAAGGTAAAATAATACGGGATAAGATAAGGATGAAGTTAGGAAATGCACATTTGGATACAGCGCTGACTTTCTGGCTGTCGAGATTAAGGAGATTTTCCGCCCTCTTGTGGGCGGAAACTGTTACTACAGGCAGCGTTCATAAAGCTAAACAACACATAACTGAGTAGCACTTCCCGTATGATCCTTCAAAATAAAATACCACTTAAAAATTTATACCGATTTTAAATTGGCGTTAGCAGCATAGTTAGTCTAAATAATGGGAAATCCAGAACGTCTTCACTTACACAAACTACTTAACTAGTAAACTAATAAATCTATTTAGTTATCTGTGTTCCACAAGATTAAATCAATGAGCTAACAGCACTACAAATATACCAGATAATACGCCCTCTGGCGGCAACAGGGCGAAACTAAATCCACGGTAGGATTTTACTCTTAATAAATTAAGTTATTCCTAGCCTAGGCAATATAGAAGAAACATATTTAGTTACAAAATTTTACCAGCATACGTTTATAGTTTCTAATCAAACATGTCAGATATGAAACTATTAGTTATAGTTAAAAGACCAAGAAATACCCAACTACATCTAATAAACACACGCAGATATAGACATTGAAAACCTGAGTACTAAGTGTTTGATCACAACAGCTGATTTTTAAAATGAACTTGTTTAATCAGATAAATGAAACTTTTAAATTGTATGCAATATATTGTATTTATATGCTTTAAAAGGCAAAACTGAAGATACTTGCAATTTATTAAACTACATTTTATAATAACAAATGAAGGTAGAAGAAACACATTTCCAAGTCACTTTTATTCACAATAAAGCTTTAATAACCTTCCAATAGATAGTGCATTTATGTTAGAGCAGTCCAACATAAATACAGACAGTATTTAGCCCTGAATGTAATATTAGCTAAACATATTTTCTGTAAGAGTTGGCCACCCATGTGCTATAAGCTTACTAATTTAAAAGACATAATGTGAGATAACAGTTCTGCAGTGAAAATAAATGTAAAATTTAAGTGCATGAAAATAAATTGTTTTTTTCACATTTGATCAATTTCTTTTATATGTTTTGGTCATAATTAATTAACATTGTGGGGTTTTTTTACATAGCAAATTGTGATTACAGCATTCATTTGCCTCTGAAAAATTACATCTGCCTTAATATCACTTTGTTTTTTTTCTCTGTCAGACTAATGTAAAAGTTATTTTAAGTTTTGTGTGAAAAAAACTTTGTGGACTCCAACTGCTTGTCTCACCAAGTTTACATCATCATAATAACTTTTGCCGCCTGTTGAAAATAAGCGGTTTCTTGGATTCAAAATGTGTCTTTAAAATTCATGGAACATATCAAACACAATCAGAAAATAACTTTAATCGGCCCACAAACTCCCATTCATTATTTTATTGGCAGTAGGGGACCCATGGACCAGAAGTAGATGAGTGTGACTTAGGCTTCTCGTAAAAGGAAGTTCTCTCTTCTCCTTCTTCATAGAAATATTCACAAGAAGACAAAGACGATTAGATTTTATTTTAATTTCATTGAGATATGGAGTCTACAATGTTCTGAAGATAATAGTTTACCAAAACCAGAATGTAGTCCAGATTCTTGCCATTGGAGGACATCCATCCTCTTCTTCTTTCATTGAAGTCAATAAAAACTTTGCGTTTGTAGCGCAGTAGCTTGCTGGGTTTAACACATGATGACGCCACACAATCATTGTGTTTAACACTAACACTAAGTACAGTTACAATTGTGTTTTAGAAGTAATTAGAAAACAATTATATTTTTAGTGAGATCCGTTATTGTAATGCCATAAAGCATTTTATTTTGAAAGAATTTACAGGAAGTGTTTCTGTAAAGTACCTATTGTAACTTTATAAATGTAGTTCCCTCTGCTCCTTCTCATATTTCTCCTCCTCCTTTTTCTCTGTCTTTTTAATTTTCCCAAGGGGACACAAACAAGGATTAGATTTTTTTATCCAGCTTCATTGAAAGAAAGAGGCTAAAATGTTTTGATTGAGCAGATCTAGCATGTAGTTCCTAGTTTTCACCACACGGAGGGCTTCAATCCCCCTAATAATTCAAATAAAGTCAATAAAACTCAGATTTGTTTCTAGCAATGTAGCTTGCTAAGTTCAGTACTTTGACTGCACACAACCATTGTGTTTACCACTTATACAAGTGTGGTTTTATTGTGTTTTTAGGGAATTAGTAAGAGAAAAGGATTGTCAGAGTGAGATCTCATATTGCCAACGCCAAAGTGCGTTTTATTTTGAAAGAATTTACAGGAAGTGTTTTTACTAAGAGGGAACTTCATACACTTCACTTACAAAAGTTAGAAACATTTCCTGTAAATTCCTTCAAAATGAAATGTTTTATTTTATTATTCACCAGCTAATAAAACTGTATTTATGTAACACTGTTAAACACAATGGTTGTGTGGACCGCTACACCCAGCAAAGGCAACTACATTTATTAAAATACAAGCAGAAACACTACATGTTTGTTAAAAATGTTCACTCACTAAACTGGTCTTAGCTGTATAGTAACCTATAGTAAGTGCTATGTGATATATAGAAGGTCAAGGTGTCAAACCTAGCACACAGTAAATATGCACATTTTCAGATTTTGACAAGAAAATCAATCTTATCAGTTACACACATACACACACATACATGTTCACACACACATATATGTACATATACGATTGCTGTCAGATTTATCAACAAGGTGGACTTCTGTAGGTGGGTTGGTAATGTTTGACAAGTAATAAATTATACTGAGTGCAGATGTGCTTAGAAACTGCTCATCCACCTGACCACATATAGTCTCCTCTCTTTCATGGCTTTTAGTCACAGATACAGCCTACTAACCGAACTGTGTTGTCAGATGTGTTGTGTTGCTCATTTGTCCCAGTCACATCTATTTTCTGCACAAGATCTTCATTAAAAAGGAATCACTGGTTTCTGAACAAGTGTTCAAGCTTTTTAACTGTCCTCTTTGCAAATCTGACCTTCCCTCGTTTCTTCAGGCAGGCTGTGTACTGGTTGGACTTGAGTTTAGAGTAATAGTCTGAGAACTTGTTGAAGAGGATGGAAATGGGCAACCCGTTGAGGATTATTCCAAAAGCAATGCAAACGAAGGCAAACATACGACCCAGAACGGTTTCTGGGTAAACGTCCCCGTAGCCCACGGTGGAGATGCTCACCTGCAGGGAGGAGAGAGGAGAAACCAATCAGAACAGGAAACACTGCAAACAGACAACCTCTGGCTTTACCATCGAACAGGACTTCATTCTGGACAAAAGCTAAGAAATAAAATGTTGAGTTTACCAAGTTATGTCAACTGGTTCCACTAAAGCTTACATGTAAAGAGTAATATACATTATTTGTTGTTATGTTAAAAGTAAATGTATATTAATCTTTACATTAAGGAACCAGGTTTAGTGGACCTAACTTGGTAAATTCAGCATTTTATTTCTTAAAATGAATAAACTGATAATACAAACACATCAGTTACTGTGTGTTTATGCAAATACTTTGTTCTACAACAAAACTTGTTTTTTCCAGAGGAAAATGTCATCTGCTGTACTAATCCTGCAACATTATTTTAAGAAGCATTTCATCCAGAATGGATTTAACTCTCCTCCTCACCACCAGATCAGATCTGTCCTTTTTTATGGGACATCTGTAAACTCAAACATCACCTAACTCCTGCTGTTGAGCTGTCTCATTTCATCCTGTAGAAAAGACACTTAGGACTTTTAGAGTGAACTTGTGTTTTATCTTAAGAGAAAATCGTGTCCATCACCACAAAGGCATTTTATCAGAAGTTAAGGGGGAAAAGTGCTTTTCAGGTAGGCGTTTTTGTTTTGAAATATGTGAATTTCTGAAGAACACGTTTCTAAAATCATTTATTTTACTCCAGCATCTCAGTTTTCATCTAAATTTGTATTTATTCCTCTGATTTTAATTTATACTTTTGCAAAAACAAACACACACACACACACGCACGCACACGCACGCACGCACGCACGCACGCACGCACGCACGCACGCACGCACGCACGCACGCACACACACACACACACACACACAGAGCATAGACCCATGTCCTGTTTTATTGTCATAAAACATTAACTGTATTAATTATGTGCATGGGTCAGTTGCATTAAGCCACCATCCTGACCTTTGGTGTTATTTCTTTAAAATAAAAACAGTTTGTTTCATTTGTAGCATCCTCTAACACACTACAAATGAAGCCCTGGTAGTCACCGTTCTAACAAGCCTAGTTGTAGTTTACTAAACCACCTGGTTCCCCTCAGCACATCCATTAGTTTCATTTGAAGGATTATCATTTCCTTCCCCTGGATTAGAGGACGATTCTACCACCTGCTGTGGGAGCGAGGGCAGTGATCTGCTAACGGGTTTATTCATGGTAAACAGATGGGTTCTGCCATTCAAAGGTTAGATGACCATGAGCTCAGACATCGTCAGAAAAAGATAATTTCAGTAACTAAGTACAAATACCACATTATATTACATACTTAAACAGATTGGATGGTGTCGTGTTGTGATGTAATCAGGTATCGACTCTCACAAACTAATTCCTGATTCATATAATTTTTAAACCAATAAAAGCTAGTCTCATAGATTTAATTTGGTTTAACACAGTTAGTGTGAACTTACAGCAGCCCACCACCAGGCATGAGGTATGCTGGTGAAGTTCGTCTGTGGCATGTCGTGCTCTACGGTGTAAACCATGGCTGAGAAGCTGAAGATGCCCATAGCAATGAAGAGGAACAGGCAGCCCACCTGTTGGTAGCACTGGCGCAAGGTGAAGCCAAACGCCCTCAGACCTGTGGAGTGACGTGCCAGTTTCAGGATGCGAAAGATTCGCATCAGTCTCATGATTCTCAGCACTTGCCCCAGCTTCCCCACCTGCCCCACCGCCTGCATGTCAGCCTCATGCTTGATGTAGTTGTCCTCGCTGTCAAAGAACTCCAGGATGGCCTGCAGGTACTGGGGCAGGATGGCGATCAGGTCCACCGTGTTGAGCATGCTTCTGCTGAAGGCTCTGAGGTCAGGTGTGGACATCAGACGCAACAGGTACTCCATGGTGAAGAAGGCGATGCAGATGGACTCTACGTATTCACAATACGTCTTGCCACTCAGCTGACCTGCGTGTGTTTTGTACTGCATCTCCTTCACGGTGTTGAGGGTCATGGCCACCAGGGAGATCAGAACAAAAAGACTGGAGGCAACAGCCATCACTTTGGCCTTGATGGAAGAAAAAGGTTTCTCCATCAAGTTCCAGATAGCGCGACGCGTCTGGCCCATGAACATGTCATGGAACAGCTCTTCGTTTTCCTCGATCTCCACCTCAGCCTCCAGCTCTCTCTGGATCTTCAGCTGCTCATTCAGCTCATCTTGCCGCTCCTCAAAGGAGATGCGGCAACAGCGGTTTGTGTTCTTGATCCTGACGCCCCAGTAGTTGATCTCCTCCAAGAAGTTGCGTGGACAAAGCTCATCTTTGATGCACAACACACCTGTCTTGTAGAAGTTGAAGATGCTGTGGAAAACATCTGGGTCCCTGTCAAAGAAGTACTCATTGTTGGTCACTATGTAGTCATCACACAGGTCTAGCTTCATGTTGTGGTCAGTGTAGGTGGCCAGTCGTCCGATTCTGGTCTTGGGGTACTTTGCTGCCATCTTGTAAGCTATCTGGTAGGGCTTCCCACCAACATTGATGTTAATCACATAGTCTTTCTTGGAGGGGGAGATCTGCCTGGTTAAGCTGTACAGACCTCCATCATCTTCTTCTTCATACTCAGAGTAAATATCATAGATGTCCCTGCTCAGTTCCTGCATGGAGTTCCATGTCTTCACACAGCTTTCCTTGGCAAGTGGGTAAACAAGCTCAGAAGGTCTTCGATTAGTGTCCACGTCTGTGACTTTGTAGTTGGGGAAGAGACTTTGCCTCCTGCTCCACAAGTTCTCCACCTTCTTGGCCGTTCCCATTGTGACTGTCAGCAGACTACGCAGCAGACGGAGCGCTGTGAGCCACCAGCATTACTGCAGCCCCTACCTAAGACTGGAGGACATGAGCAGGATGCCTCATGTTCCCATTAATGTTGCTGAGTGAGGATCCACACGCTTACATCTAAATACCATTATCCTCTGCTGAGCTGCCCGGCTGACATGATGCTGGACGTGAAGCATCTTTAGATAAATGAGTGTCCACAAGACTCAAAGTTTTCTCAAGTATTTATGTTCCAAATATTTAAAATGGATTAATTTAAAACATTAATGTTAAAAATTTCCCATTTCTCAATTAAAGAGAAGTTACACAAGGATATTTTTGCATTCCTATACAAACATCATCATTTATGCCTGGAAAACAATGTTGTGTGTCTTTAGCTGCTTTCATGATATGATTTGTTTTACTTTCTGAGGTGATAAAACATTTCCTACAAAGGAGAGCTGGTGGAAACATAAAAGATGATAACAGCTTTAAGCATTAGCCTACTTCCTAATTGGTAGTGGGGGGCGGGGTTCTTTATGCACACATTGCTTCAGAATTAAACAACTAAACACAGGTTAAGACTACTAACCAGTTATAAAGCTGTCACACGCCTTTAGCTCAAAGTCAGGAGTTATTAAATCACGAGGAAAACAAATCAAAAGAAGCTCTGTGTTTATTACAACGTTGCTGTGTGATGAATCCTCTTATTGGCCATCAGATTATCACCCTGCACTCTTATTACCACTAAGCTGACCAGAGATGCTGCAAGGCCACTGGCACATTAACTACAGGCTTTTTATTCACCATCACTCAGCCATGGAGGTTAGATTATTGATAAAGTCCTGCTGGAGCCATAACACCTGGAGGGTTCAGACAAAGGTTGAGTTGAAACGTGATTTTTTTAGAAACATAAAATTAAATGAAACACTTCATGACAGAAAATCTGAATAAATTCATAAGCAGATAGTTATTTTCTAATCCCCTTTGATATGTGCCATGATGTCTGTGAATTTTAAAGACACATTTTGATGCCAAGACAGCACTTATTTTTGACGGGCGGAAAAAGTTATTTTAGGTTTTGTGTGAAAAGATGTAGCGGACTACAACTGCTCGTCTCACCAAACTGATGTCATCAAACCAGACACGGAGAAGAGGAGAAGATGAGTTTAGCAAGCTTCATATTCTTCTTTCAGGATGAAAGAAGGAGCATTAAACGTGGAGAAAACCACTATAAATCTGGCCGTGTGGTAAATAGCAGCTCAGTTCTTACTTCACCAAGATCAGACTAGTCCATCTCTTGCTCCATCTGACCACCACTTGAAAACAAGACGCCATCTCCTCCGGTTGAGACAGAGTGACTCAGAAGAGGCAGCATTACACCTTCATGGAGTCAAGAACCATTATGATGAATTTGGAGGAGCTGACTGAATTTCTTCACACTCTGCTGGAAACACAGTACACACTGATGGCTGAAGACACCAACAGAGCCACGTCATCTGCAATCAGCAGAGAGAAGACCCTCTGGATCTCAAACAGATGCCTTGAAATCCTATTTACACTACAAACAGAACTGGGGAAAAACTAGGGGCAGCCATGGCAGAGTCACACTGGGAGCAAACTTGACTTAGTATGAATTTGAAGGCAGCTCTTGATTTGGTTGTACAAAGACTGGATAACTCTCACACGATTGCGCCCCAGACTCCAGTGGAACCACATCATTTCTCAGGAGACACATGCAAACTTGATTTTCAAAGTCCCATGATCCCCTCAGCTAGCCTGGCAAGCCATCCTATATATATGACCAAACTCTGCAAAGCAAGAATTTGGTCTAGTTCACTAGGCTACCCCTCAGCTGCTTCACACACCACACTGTTCTTCCTGAAACAGTCTAACACTAACGCTTCTTTCAGATTGTCCAAGTTTGGATTCTACGGTCGATCGGAATCTCCATCTCAACCTTCAAGAGGAAACTTTGGGGAGCTGAGGAGTGTGATCACTTTAGTTGGAGCTAATTAAATCAGTCCTACAAAATACAACCAACAACAGAAAAACTATGTTCTCTCTTGTTTTTCCAGCAGGTGGTGGCAGTCCACTCTCTCTAGTCTGTAAATTAAAGTAACACCCATAAATGACATCAATGGCTGTATTAGTTGGCCTGTTGAGACACACAAACAATGAAACACTTACACAACAACAGGCTTTCATAAAACAACAAGAAAGCTAAAAAGGTGGCCCTCACCTTCTGCTTTTAATGTGAACCAGCTAGTTTAAACCCTAAAATGAAACCCATACAGATAAATATGACATGTCAGCAGGAAATACATAAGCATGAACAATATGATTATAGCATTTATATTATATTAATATAACATTTGTGTCAGACCTAAACAGTAACAATTACTCAATGAAATTTTCAGACTCAACAGGGTTTGTAAGACTGTTTAGAAAATATCTAATTGGCATTTTTAAAATTTGAGAAGTAAATAACACCTGCAGCAAATATAGCCTGTCAAGCAAATTGATTGTAAGTTATTTAAGCAAGATAGGGAAACAATTCAACAAGCCTTCAAATAATACTAATCTTATGGTTGTGTATTTTGTCATAGAAGTGCACACAAAGCCCAATAGCACCTAGAGATGGTCAAGTTAGTAACACTCAAACATCATATTTTGTGGAAATAAAAGAGCTATGTGTGGTGCATTTTTTAGTGACAAAGTGAAACTTTTAATTTAATATTGGCTTGAAAACACGTATTCCAAAGACATTTATCTAATGTTTGATCCAAGCTTTTAACTAATCTCCAATTGTTTATGCGATATTTTTGCAAAATGTATACACCTAAATCAACTGGATAAAATAATGAAAATAAAAACAAATATTATAGTCTTTTATTTTGAAAAATCCAACAGGAAGTTGTTTCTACAGCTAGCTTCATTTGCTAAGAAAACGATGTTTTTAAAGGGAAACCAAGGTTGATGAGGTCTGTGGTGGGCACAGCAGGTGGAAGGTAGGCATAAACTCGTTTTTGTGTAGCAGCTGCCCCGACATCGTTCGTGTTCCGGTCCTCTAAACACATTTTGATCAGCGGCTTATCTGTTTGGTTAGCGGAAATCAAGATGCGACCAAGAGTCAAGTCAAGACAACTGGTGAAGTGCAGGCTAACAGGCGAGCTAGATTTAAGCTAGCAGAGCTAACGGCACCGCTACCAGGTCCACAGGATGCCGAGCCAAGTCATAATAGTTTAGTTCGTCCAACTCAGTTAACTAAAAGTGGATAAGAGAATAGTGGAGTTTAATAGTTTTCTGAAAACATATGGTCGGAGTCTCTCGGCACAGTGGCGTATAATTTCTCTTGACACGACAGAGGGGTTATAGATGTAACGCCCCCCCTCCTCCCCCTTCATGTTCATAGATAAAAACAGGGATTTTAACTTTTAGCTGCTGTTCAAGCAAACCAAACTAAAAGTTGTTACTTAAGAAAACAAAATACAAATTTCACTTATTATGCTGTAATAGCGTGAACCAAAACACAAGCTTATGAATAAAATAAAATAAACAAAAACATTAAAATATAGCTGTTTATGACCCCAGGATTAAGAAAACATGAGAACTATTTGTAAACGTTGCTAAGATTTGTATTGTCATTCATTTCAGGAAAGTTTCCAGCTATGACAGTCTATGACTATGATACACTTGTGAAAAGAGAACTGTAGGAATTCATATGAATGTTATTATATATTTTGCCCTCTAATACATAATAAAAGTAGTGAATTAAGAGGCCTTATTACCAGGGTGTTGTCAGACTGCTATAGAAATGCAAATATCATTCATTACCCATCTTCCTCTTCCTTCTGTGGTTAAGCAGGAACTGCTACAAGATTACCCTGGTGTGTTTTTACTGCAGGTTGTTCTTTATGCATTCTTTATACTTTATCCTTCACTCTGACTTGCAACTTTTATAATCTGTTTTGGTAAAAGTTCACTTTTCAAATCAGAGCTTTTATAATTTGCCTTTAGTGCTCTGGCCTTCACTCAAAATCCTACATCTGGAACTAGTTTCATAACCTTTTCACACATTATACTGCAAACATTAAATAGTTTATTAACATTTTACATGTCTGAATATAGTTTTAAATACATTTGCTGGAAATGGCTGTAAGAGCTTCTTAGTCTGTCCACAGATTTTCATTTGCTTTAAAAGGAAGAAACAGGAAACGGCTGATTACCAACTAACCGCTTGAACCTTTTGATTGTGCAAAGTAAATGTGAACTTTATCCTGATTGAAACAAAGCCACCAGGTAACCTTATGCCAAAAACAGTTATTTAATTTAGGCTAAATTGGCATAATGAGACTGTTTTGGTGGTAGCATCCTTTAAAATAAACTGATAAAGAAACACTGTTCTGCTTTATGTCAGTGGAACTGAAGGACTGTTTGTGTCCTTGCAGATGGAGGGACTTTTGTGACAGATGGGTAGGTCATCGGAGCAAGTAATTTATTGTCCTCATGTGTTTTAGGATGTCTGCAATGCGTATTATCTCTGGGGGCAATTAATTCCTCACCTTTTCTCACCCCTTACCTTAAAACCCAACTAGCTTGATACTGATTATTACCAAAAAAGCAGTGCAGGGACTGCTGTAGCAGCTGATCATGGAAATGTGGTTAATACATTTGACCTGCTTTGATGGCCATGTTAAACTGGGTTTGATTTACGCTAAAATGAGGATTCATCTCCTTTTGTTTACCTTGTTTGTAATTCCTGTTTCATTCAAAATATCTTTGAGCATATGGGTACTCATAAAAGATCAGAAAAAGTTGAAATATCATCTGCATTTTTAAAAAGCTCAACTCTTTTCTTCATCAGCTGCTCAAAGTCTAAAACCAGGGCTTCTCAGTTATATTATTCAAAAGTCCAAGTCTGATTTCCTGTTAAGGTCAAAGGTCCAGAGGAAATTTAATATATGTTTTCTTTACAACTTCCAAATAAAATGAAAAAGGATGTTTTCCTCCATGTGTTTACTTGTGAACCAAAGCCTCTCCGTACTTTATTTACAGTGTAGCATCATACCTGCAGATCCAAATGTTTATCTCAGACCAGTATCTGGACTAACATCACCTTGAAATACTCATATGTTACATTTTACCAAATGAACATTTTGTTGTTAAAAAGAAACTTTTGTGAATAGATTTAAATTAAATGAGTGCATTTTAAATTGTGCTGGGTCCAGATTGATTTGCGGTTTGGTCTGAATCTGGACCAGAGTCCAAAACTTGACATTCGCTGATCTAAACCTGCTTTGCACAGTTTCAACATCATGCAAGAGATAAACTGTGGACTGTGTTGATGTTTGCTTAATAATGCATTACTTAATAATATCAATAATACTAAGCAGTTGTTAATACTTTATTAATGTTTAATAATGCACTAAGTAACGTTAATAAAAGGACCCTTATTGTAAAGTGTTACCAAGTTTTTAATTATTTGACCTTTTTAGGAAACCAGAGTTTCTTCAGTTAGGTTTTGTTATTTAATATTCCCTGTGAGCCAAGGAGACGTACGTGTAACACAACACTGAGTAAACCGATACAGCGGTGATGTTGCTTTACCACACAGCTGACCTTGGTGGAGCCCTTCATGTGCGTTCAGTACACTCTGCTCCAACAGCGACTTTCACAGTTGCTGTGATTTCTTTTTAAGCTGTGTTGTTTCTGTAATAGTTTCATTTAGGCTAAAATCCACATTAGCACAGGTGAGTTGGGGTTTGCAGTGGAGACGTTCAGCACCGATGCAGTAAAGTGTTCTTTCAGTCTGTTTTTGTTTACTGTAAACAACAAGGTCCTGTTTCTATAAACATCCAGAAACAAGAGAGACTTGGTTTTTCTACACAGAGCTCCAACAAATCAGCACTTCCTGCTTGTGTTTAGCGACACGGTTTACATCACAAACTAGAGGCATGATTGTTGTGTTCCTGAGTCTGACTGAATGCTGAAACAGATTACTAACGCCCCACCCTCCTTGTTTCAGGTTGCTGCTGGTTGCTGGGTCCTGTGGAGCAGAGGGGCTGTGCCATTCCCCCTTTTATCCTCTCATGCCCTCCTTGTGTGTGTTTCCTAGTGTGTTGTTGACCCTGCACCCCCACCCACCCCCTACCTGATCTCTCCTGTCGTATTGCCACTTTAGCCCAAAGCCCCCCCTCTCACCCCATGCTTGGGACAAAGCCAGTTCACTGCCAGCCCAATGACTGCCTGGATCGTCCTGCCTGTCAGCTTGTCTGCCTTCTCCATCACAGGAATATGGATAGTGTGAGTCATGGCGAAAGACCGCCTGTTATTTGTTCTCTTACTGCTGTGCTCTAGGTGGACACAACAAAGACTTATAAGATTAAGTAAATGTATAATCTTGTGTGAGGATATTCATGTTTGACATTTTGTGAATACTTTACTTATAGATATGCCATGGCCGTGATGAATCACCATGTGTGTCCTGTGGAGAACTGGTACGCTTTATTCTCTATAGAAGTGATCATATGGGCTTAGTTAAATAACAACGTTGGGTTTTATAATCAGATGGATTTTACTGCTGACATCAGAGGAGTGTTTCTGTTTCAGGTTTTACAATGTAACGTGCACAGAGGAGCTGCCCCGACCAGGCTTCCCCAAGACTTGTTGCACCATCCAAGACATCCCCCTCATCAGGTGTTCTGTTGCACCTCTCCTCCTTATTACAGTTCAAGTCTTTGTTTAAGAAAACAAAACCCATTTTGTTTCAGCGAAGGGCCTTGGGGATGAATTAGCTTCTTGTTCTGTTGTGGTTCTGTGTCAGTCATTAACCCACACTTTTGCATAACTTGCATTTTTTTTATAATCTGTAAGAAGGCCTCTAACAGTGGGTTTAACAGTGGGTTACTGCCAAGGGGCAAAATTGCAGTTCCCCCCTCATCCACTAGGGGCTGGCTCCAGAAAGGTGCAAGTTCCCATTGACTTCCATGTTCTTCACAACAAAAATAAACATGTTTGCAGCCTGGTACAAAAAACATTTTAGGTTTAATAGGTCAAGTTTACCATCATGACAACTCTGAGGGGTGTGTGTGTGTGTGTGATTTTTTTGTTGTTGCTATTTAGCCGTTTAGATAAAAAGCTTGAAAATATTAATAATTAGTGGCGAGTCCTTTTATTGCCATGTAGCAGATGAGCCGCTAGCAGCTTGATTCCTGCTTGCTCCAGGGAAGTCATCAGCCTTGGCCTCACATTAAAAGTGTTATAGTGTGTCCAGTCACTAGTTACTGAAAACACACCTAAAAAATTACAATAGATTTAGAAGCTTTTACCTGATCCTGTGTCAGTGTATCTGTCCATGTTTTAACACGGATTACTGATCATTTTATTGTTTTTAGTTGATGAGAGATGATAAACTTAAAAAACATGAAATAAATGAATGCATTAATGTGTCTGAAATCCATTTTGCTTTCATGCCCCACAGTAAATGTGGCTCTTTCCCTCCTGAAAGTTGTCTGTTCAGCCTGATCGGAAATGTTGGAGCCTTCATGGGTGAGTTCTCTTGATGACAAAGATACTAGATGATATGTTTGGAAAAAAATGAAAAAATTCATTTTTCAAAAACTCACAAATGCAGCTTGAACTGTTGATGGAGACTAATGAGGTCAAGGAAAGGTGGTTGGAGGACTTAGTAAAGACCAGAGATATGTCAGAAGATTTTATGGAGGATACTTCTGGATCATTGCACTGTTTTACTCACTTTGCACACTTATTCACTGGGCTGTGAGCAATGGAGACACACATTACCCAAAAAGGATCACATTATAGTTGGAATCACACTGAATTTCTACTTGCAACAATTTTGCAAGAACTTTTCCTATCGCTGGATAACATGGGGAAAATGAAACTGCAACAGTTGGTCCTTTTCTATATTTGCAATTTAGTCACAGACTCCTCTTACCACCAACCTCTCACCTTTTCACACCTTTTGAATCCTGAAAACTAAACTCAGTTTTGCTAAACTTTTAAACTTGTTCAGTAATCCTGTGAGATGGCACGAGGTTCTTATGGGAACTTCTCAGTTTGCGTGGATGATTCTCAGGGCTTCTGAGTTGTTTAGTTTGATTTCCTCTTAAACTGGTCCCAGAGTTGTTGCAGGAGTCTGGACTTCCTCTTGTTTAGTTTCTGACAGTCAGACGATGTAAGATGTGTGGAACTACTTTGAGAGGAGTTGCCAGCAAAACTACAAACGGAGACATAATGAAGACATTTTTCTGACTGAATTGCAACAAGAAAATTTGCCTAAAACTTACATGTCAGTCAAAACTTGTTTGTAGCTACATCATGCTGCAGTGCTGCAAGAAAAACAAGTCACAAAGGTGCCGTATGAAACTGAAAATACTTGTGTTTTCTAACATTCTTGTCTCCAGCTAGCCACTAACAGTCTTAGTTTAGAGGCTTTAACATAAACAACCATTTGATTTGATCTCGAGTCCTCAGATTCTCTGTCCTGTATGTTTTCCATGTTTCATGTCTTTAACACACCAGATTAAAATGAATGTGTCAGACTGAGAACTCTTCAAGTGCTCATTGGTTTACAAGCTGCCTGAAATGTGCACGTAAACTTGTAGAACAGACTGGATTGAAAGAGACTGCATTTGACAGTCTCCACCGTGTGGCTGACGCTAATTAGTTTAATGATAAAACAGCGGCTAACTGCTAGCTTAGCTGAGCCAACCAGCTGCAGCTCTCTCATAAATAATAACGTGTCTCTACAGGAGCTGTTTCTTATCGTAGCGCAGACTGTCTGTGAGGTTTCCACATGGGCAGAGGAAATGTTAAATTTCACAGATTAAATGACGCAACAATAAAGTGTTAATACAAAGTGATAGTTTGCTGCTTTAGAGGATCTGCTAGGTGAACTTTGTACATTAATCACCAGTTTTTCACGTGTCAACAATGGAATTGTGCTTCTCTAGGTTACATTCCCCAAAAACCTAAACTGTCCTTTTAAAAACACTTTATTGGATTTTCACCTTCTCATGTAAAATAGTTGTGAGACTATTATGGGATTAGTTGTCTGTCCACTCTAGATGCAGCAACGCTGCAGGACACCCACAGAATTCAGCTGAAAGCTCTTATGAGTTACAGGTAGGGCTGCTGTCTCATCAATAATGAATGCAGCTTTTCTTACACACACACACACACACACACACCCTCCCTCCCTCCATGGGCTTCATCCGTTACTCTTCTGTTTTCTTTAATCACCAGTCACTTCTGCCCCATGTTGCCCTCTCTGTCCTTGATTTCATCACTCCTGCTGTATTTCCCATCTCTTTATTTTCACCTCTTGGCTCTGGAGCAGCACTGGTGTTGCATCTGTAAACAGGAAAGAGCATGACTTTTACTAAATCGTTCAATGAGAGTTAAAAAAGTAAGAATCTATATTAATCTGAGTTTAAGTGCTGTGATTTTGAGGACATGTTTGAATTGAGTATGGTGTGTGTTTTTCTCTTGCAGTGGTGATGGTGTGCTTTCTGCGCTACGCCCAGGTGATCGAACACAGCCACCAGTGCTGGGTCAATACTGGCGCTCTGGTGAGTGGCTGTGCCAACGCCGTCGGTCTGGTCATGGTGGGAAACTTCCAGGTAAGCAGCAGCAAGTGCAGTATAAGGTACCCACCTGTGGGAGGTGTCCTCCTGACTGACTGTTTCTGTCCGACAGGTTGACCATGCCAAATCCCTTCATTATGTGGGTGCTGGTGTTGCATTTCCAGCAGGCCTGCTGTTCGTATGCTTACAGTGTGTGCTCACCTACCGAGTGGCCATGACCACCCTCGACTACTGGATGGCTCATGTCCGGGTGGCGCTAGCGCTGGGAGCCATGGTGTCCCTCGTTCTCAGTATCCTTCATGAATTACGGTCACGTCCTGCAGATGGTTGATAAATCTGCATGAAGACTCCGGGGTCGACTCCTTTAATATTTAGAGTCTTATCTAAAATCCTTTTGTATAAAAGATGAAAACCTCCGTCAGGCTCACCAGATTAATCACTCATCACACCAGGGTAAAAATCTGATGAGAAATGGTGATGGTGTAGATAAGATGTAATAGTTCCCTGTAAGTTCAGGTAGATTGTCTTTAGCTCTCGTCTCCAGCAGCAGTGTTTGTCCTCCTTAATTTGTCCCCTCAGGTGGCATCTTCTTTATCCATGAGAGCTTCATCCTTCAGCACGCTGCAGCCATCTGCGAGTGGGTCTTCACTGTGGACATCCTGGTCTTCTACGGTACTTTCACCTATGAGTTTGGCACCGTCACCACTGAGACCATGATGGCCGGCCTGCAGCAGAGCCACCATGGCTCGGGAGTCATCATGGACCCCATGTCCCGGGCCTCGACGATGGGCGGGGCAACCAAGGGTCTGAAGTCCCCCGGAGGAAGCAGCACATCCACACATCTCAACTGTACCCCAGAGAGCATAGCTATGTTGTAGCTGCGCTCTCATGAAAATAAAGTTACTGCAGAGGTGCATCACAGGCTCCCTCAGGAAGATGAGCAGCATGTGGAGGAAGAGAGCAAAATCTTTTTATCTTTAAACTTCAAACCAGGTATTTCTGTTCTTAATGCAATTCAATCTGGTTTTGTTTTCTTTGTTAAACTCCGTTTTCAGGTTGCTACAGTTACATTCTCTGTAGTGTTGTTGGAAGGAAGGTTGAATGTATGAAACCAGTCTGAACACTGGAACCATGAATATTTTCCAACACAGATATCGACGGTTCTGCATGAGAACAGCCTGAATCGAGTACAACCTTTTCTATTTTAAACACCTCTTATCACAGGCGTCTTGATGAGAACAGAACGTTTTCCTGTCCCTCAACGTTTCACTCTCTCCCCTCTCATGATGCTTTGCTTGGCCCACCTATTTTGGCCTTCTGCTTATCTCTGCACGGCACTCCTCCTGAATGGCAAAACAAAACGTTTATGTTGGATTTTTGCATCGTAAATAGAAGATAATGAATGTTGAGAAGTGAATGGCTCTAGTATGTTTTTACAGGCTGTGAGCTTACAGTCTGTTTATTCAATCATGCATAAACTACTTGAAAGATACCAGTAATCATTCAATTCACCAAACCATTCGGCTGCACTCTTAATTTGAATGCAAATAATATTTTTAAATGATTTTTACTAAATATTAGTTTCAATCACTCACTTGAGTCCAAAAATGTGTTTAGTTATAATTCCATTAAGATGACGATCAAGTCGGCTCCATTGCTGTTGTTTAGTTCCTCATACTGCATGATCTGATTTTTTTTTTTTTTGCACGTCCATGGCATAAAAAAGTGACATAAAATGTCAAAGTAATAATCATCCAATAATTTCCACTCTACTGGAGTGAGCAATGCCTTTTTGTCAGTGTGTGTGTCTGGGGTGAGCGTGGGGCTCTTGTTTAGAAGTGGCCTACATCACATGATGTAAATGGGCGTGTGAAGGTAAAACTATAACCTGACTAATGTATTTACAGTATAACATAGTTCATGTCCACACACTGATCTGATTCCAGGCTGGATCCTTGGAAGCCTTATTTGAGTTTAAAAAAAACTAACTTTTTTCTTTTTTATACGTGAGGTCATTTTCAGAAGCTCCAGGGAGCTTTTTCCCCATCTGAGGGGCAGACGTATTTTTATTCACAGTGCTGTCACAACAGTGTTATAAGAAAAACACTGCCATTCTGACGTTAGTTTGTCATATTGAGTTTTTTTTCCTTGTGGTCTTTAAACTGATTATTACAGTTGTAAAATAGCCAACCATCAAACTGCCACAAACACTGACACTAAAGCATACTAATCAGGCCCAGTTTAAACGTTTAAGCTCAGAATTTCAAGTAAACTGAGCGATTTCTTATTGAAGTAGGTTTCATAAAGCACATAAACATCCAGTATTCTGTCTTCTACATTACGTTGATATATTTTAACACACCAGATGCCAGCAATACACATTCTTTGAAAGCTCACGTCTCCTACCTCTTTCCTTTTGTGGGATTGATGTTAAAAAAGGTGAAAGCTGTGTTTTTTATTTTCTTCCTGTGTTTTGATTGGTGGTTCAGGAATCCACAGCTCAGTCAACACATGTCTAAAGATGTGTGAGGATGTCAGGAGTGTGGCCCGCTTTAACTGAAGCTGCACGATCGTGTGGAGTTTTCATTGTTTACTCTGCAAAAGCTTCAACTCCTGAATATTTGCTGGCCTGCAGCAAACCTTGCCAAAAAGACTGGGATCCACAGTGCTTTTCTTCTGTTTTCTTTTTTCTGTTGTGTATGTCAGATGAAGGTGTGTGAAACAGTACTGTTTAGCCTTATCCTTTGTACTTTGCCAAATTGTTTTTTCTGTTTTAAACTTTTGTCCAGCTGTAGCCTATTTCACCAAACTGTAACCAAGTCAGTGTGCGACTCCAAATGGCAGCTTGTGTGAGCCCTCACAGGGCTGAAACGGCTTCTGACCATTATTACACCACATGCCAAATATTACAGCAAATGGTTGATTTTCTTGTTCACTTCATTCAGACGATGTGCTTGTGAGAATCTTTCAGAAGGCTGCCTGAATTAGTTTTTTTTACATGTCTTGAACACTCACAACCTAACACAAAAACAAAGTCTATAAAATGTATTCCTATTTCCTTAGAATTTGAAAACTATATTATAGAATTGTAAAGAGGTGTCTGAAAACAAGTCAACACAAAATATTGTTTTTATAAATCCTGTAAATATGTATGATTTTTGTCTATCATTTAGGTATTTTCATTTGACAGAGATTTATATTCAAATATTAAATAAAAATGATAAATTATTAAAAAACGTTTTATGGCGTTCCTGATTTTTGATGTTTAAACTGCCTCTGAATAATTAATTATAGCACAGCTCCATGTTCTCTTGTTCTCTGTTGAAGATGAAAAGTCTGAAACAAAAATTTTAGTATTTTTATATGAATAAAAGAATGCTGTTAATTTAGACATACCACCTTACATACAACTTTAAAATAAAGTTTACCAGTACCGGTGGCCTAGTGGTATGAGTGTCCTCCCTGGGACTGGGAAATCAGGGTTCAAATCCCGGTTGGGTCATATCAAAGACTGAAAAAATGGGACCCAATGCCTCCTCGCTTGACAGTCAGCATTAAGGGGTTGGATTGGGGAGTTAAACCAACAAATAGTTCCCGAGCGCAGCCGCAGCTGCAGCTCACCGCTCCCCACGGGGATGGGTCAAATGCGGAGATGTAATTTCACCAGTGTGTGATGATGACTTGGGACTTCCACTTGACTTTAAATTCAGTAAATTTAAATGATCAGTTTCTGTGAGGATCATGTTCTTTGACTTCTCGAGTGCCTTCAACACCATCCAGCCGTGCCTACTGCAGCAGATGACCTCATGGATCATCAACTACCTCACCAACAGGCCACAGTACGTGAGGCTGCACAACTGTACGTCTGAGGTGGTTGTGTGCAGTACTGGAGCTCCGCAGGGTACAGTACTCTCACCCTTTCTCTTCACATTCTACACCTCAGACTTCACCTACAACACCAGCAGCTGTCACCTCCAGAAGTTCTCTGATGACTCGGCCATCGTTGGCTGTGTGTCTGAGGGGGACGACCAGGAGTACAGGTCAGTCATCATGGAATTTGTGGACTGGTGTGAGCGTAACCACCTTCACTTGAACACCAGTAAAACAAAGGAAATGGTGATTGACTTCCAGAGAAACACTCCTCCTCACTCACCAGTAAACATCCAGGGAGCAGACATTGAGGTGGTGGACACCTTTAAGTACCTGGGTGTTCACCTCAACAGTAAACTGAACTGGTCCCACAACACAGATGCTCTGTATAAGAAGGGCCGAAGCCGCCTCCATCTCATGAGGAGGCTGAGGTCCTTCGGAGTTAAATCCCAGCTGGTAAAATCCTTTTATCACTCTGTTGTTGGCTCTGTTATTCATTTTGCTGTGGTCTGCTGGGGTGTAGGCAGCTCTGACTGAGACAGAAAGAGACTGAACAAGCTAGCTACCAAAGCTAGCTCGGTTCTGGGCTGCCCGCTGGATTCTGTTGAGGAGACGTGTGAAAGGAGGATGCTGGGGAAGATGACCTCCATCTTAAGAAACCCCTCCCACCCACTGCACTCCACTGTGGAGATCATGGACAGCTCCTCCAGAGGTAGACTGAGACATCCCAGATGTAAAACTGAGCGCTATCGTAGATCTTTCATCCCCTCTGCAGTAAGAGTGTAGAACTCCTCAGTTTAAGCTGTACTGGTATTATCCTGGTACACAATAACACCAATGCAATATTTGGTATGTGTTCTATACTTGTGCAATACCGGATTCACATTGTTGTCTGTGTCTCTTACAGTATGCTGCATAGTGCTGGTACCAAGTTTGTTTTTATCTTTTATTTGTGGTTTTTTAGTGATCTAAGATTACAATACTAGATTACTGCCTATGTGTATATACATGTATCCTTGTTTTTTTTTTATCTTCTTCTAATTACCTTTTGAGTGATGGTGCTGCTGTGACAAGTGAATTTCCCCACTGTGGGACCAATAAAGTCTATTCTATTCTATTCTATTCTATTCTATTCTATTCTATTCTATTCTATTCTATTCCGTTTAGCCCAAAAGCAACATAAGAGTAAACTGTCCACCTGCTATACAACTCACTTTGTTTCTTTTAGTAACGTTCAACTGCAGAAACATTCACCAATCACAGGAAAGTTGACATGGAACCACAGCAGAGTGGGAGGAGGGCAATAAAAGGTTAAATGGAACGCTGCTGATAAGATGTGAGCATTTCTGCAAAATGTTGCCTTCAGTAACAAATCAGCACAAAAACTTTAGGAATTCAAATGTATTTGTTGATTCAACCGTAAAAAAGTAGCCACTGATTAAGTTTTCATAAATATTTCCACAAACTAGACAAGGACAGTTTTGTGCACATCAAGTTCTGAACTAACATGCTTCAGGTGACCAAGCATTTTAAAACCTAAAGCTACCGACTATAGCGCCTCATATTCACTGATTATGTAGCATCTGTTCCAGCTGGTGTTGCCACAACATTCCAACATTATTAAACCAATGTAATTATTTTTAAATCAGATTTTATCTTAACAAAGAACCCATTTATAATAGCTGCTGGGTACCAGAAACCTTATTCTTTGAGTTCTATTTGCAAATTGAGAAAATTATATTGATACTAGAAACTTTTAAAGGGCTCAGCTGAAGCACTAGGTGTACATGGCTCCGTGTAGGTCCTCTAGACGGTGTTCCCTCTGTTTTCTTCTCTCCTAAAAACAGAAAAAAACAATATTCACACTGAAAACACAATAAAAAGACAAGAAAAAAAGCGCCACACACTCACCTTGTCCTTTTTAAACTCCTCGTATTCTGGATTGTCAGTTGGTAATTCAAGTCGACAAAGTGGACAGGAGTTTGTCTGTGATTGAAACATAAAAAAGCTTTATAAAGATTTTCCAAGACAAAAAAATCTAACTGTTTAACAGATTACGCTTGAGCTTTACCTTGCCCAACCAAGGCAGAATGCATCCTGAGTGGAATAGATGTTTGCAAGGCATTTCTCTAACGGTTTCTTGTTCCTCAAATTCCAGCAGACACACAGGACATTTGAGACCTTTATCTGTGAGGACAAATACAAAATAAAGTCTCATTTAATGTCTATAATCTAAGATATATCTGCCTAACATACAGGATTCTACACATCAACATGTCACATAATCATATAAATCAGAAATGTTAAAGTTACCTGCTTGTTCTGGGGAAATGACGACCACGGTGAGGGTCTGAACAGCAGTTTTGGCAGCTGGAGGAGGAAGCCGCTGGTCCCAGTCTGACAAGTCGAACACCCCAGAGTCCATCAAGTCCAAACCCTGCATCAAAGACCTGAGACAAAGACCCGAGTCAGGGCTGGATCCTACAGAGCAGATAAACCATGATCCAGGTGGGTTCAGGTACCTGGCCAGTTCTAATAGAGCATTCTGGCGATATTGCTCCTCGGGGTTAGTGGGTTCACAGTCATGTTCATCAAAGTATGAAGCCATTTTGATCCAGTTTCAGTGTTCTTCACATCAAGGAACCTGCAACAGCAGATAATTCACTTTTTAAAAAAACATTTTAGCTTACTACTTTAACATACCAGACAGATGCTTCAATAAACTAAATACAGTTGTGTTTATTCACAACAGTAGTCTGTAGTGTTATTATAAGGGCAATTGGTGTATAACACGAACAGAACAACCTCACTAACAAGATCATTTCAACTAACGAAACTAGTCCCAAGTTTAAACACTACACATACTCTTCGAATAGCTTATTTTTCTGACACAAAGGTTTCTGACAATTAAAGATTAAAAATATAAAAAAATAAATACAAATTAAAGACTTAATTCTTGTTAACTGTTAGTCAGTTTAAGCAAAAAAGGTTGACTTACTATAAAACCTCAGCGATAAACATTTGTCATGCTTCCGGGTGTCATCACGTGACACCTGGTCCAATCACACAAACGTAGACGCCTCGTGAACTGGCGCTGCCTATTGGAGCTTCCGTAGTGGCCAGCCGCCATCTTAGTTGGGTCTCCATTCGCCCCCAGTGCATTTATTTCTACTGAGGAATTTGCTTACCCAGCTGAAAAACACACTTTATCAAACTTTTTCACAAAATCAGACTCGTGGTATGGCATGATAATTAAATTATAAATATAATTTAAACAAAATAAATTAAAATATAAAATCCCATCAGGTAGGCTAGAAAAGTCAATAGTAATCCCACTTGATCTGTTTTCAATAGTAGACCGGTTGTTGCAACTGTAGGCTGCACAAAAACGGGCATAGTTCAACTCATTCTCCAAAGTCAATGCAGGATGAGAAACTATGATAGTTGCCCATCCTGCATTGACTTTGGAGAATAAGGAGACCCATCCAATATGGCGGCAACGCTGTTACGCCCTCCAGCACCATACGTATTAATGTCTATGGTCCAATCAGAGCAGAGAAGAGGGCTCATTTTCTTCTTCTCTGTTTTAATGTGCACAGCGTGGATGCAGCGTTGATGAATTGCTGCCACCTTAAGTTCAGATAATTTTGTTGAATAAAAGCTTGGGGTAAATTCAAGTTTTTTCTGTACATATCTGGGGTTCAGAATAATAAGAGTAAAATCTGAGACGTTCTCTAGATTTCACTTCTTTTTCTTTTGATTCACTTTTGTTACGTTTTATCAAATTAATCTGGAATAGCTTTTGTTGTTTCAATTTTTAACGTGAGACCTGTTCCTACTACATGAAAGAAAAATGTTACGATGTGTCACAAATATGAGATGCAGATTAGTCCAAATCCTTTGAAGCCTGTATTTATGATCATCAAAATAATGACTGAAACATAAAATGACATTTTAGTCTTGAGAATTCCCGCTTATCCATCGTTTCTGGTTCTCTCTCCTGATATCCTAATATATTCTCAGTATTTTTTTTCCATTTGAAGAAGTGACTTTAATAATAAAATTAATAATAAAAATGTATGTGCTTCAAATTTGTGTAACAACTTCATGTGTTTAGTGATGTAAATCATACAATTTAGAAGTGACTAAACTAATATTTATTAAGAATATTTTTAATGTATTCAAGACCTAATGAGCACATGGGTAAATAGTTATTTTGTTGTTTTTGTTATGTGGCTCCATTACAGGTTTGTGTAGTTCTTGTAGTTATCCAGCAGACGTCGCTGCTGCTCAACCAAACCCCGCCCTCAAGTGACCCCGCCCATTTCACGTGTCATTGAGTTAACCTCCTGATTCTCCAGGTACTCTCTAAAGTTCTCCTATACTAATAGTTAACTTTTCTAAGCACAAGTTGTACTAATCATTTTCCAAGGATTCAATACATTCTGAAAAACATTGATAGCAAAACAGATTTTATTTGCTTAATCAAAGCAGAATTGATGAATTTCACTAATCAGATATATGGACATTCAAACTGAAGAGAGGGGAAAAAAGACAGAACAAAAATGATTTGAAGAAGGTATAGCTTTGGTTAAATAAAGCTCTACTATACTGATCTGAACAGACACCTGTTACGTAACATTTTAAATAGTGAAAGAAGTATTAAGGCTCTAGTATTCCCTGAAAAAAGGATAAATTACTGATAGTAGAGACCCAAGCTAGTGCTCATACAGTAGGTTCAACCAGCTGATTTTGGACATTCTGACCAACACAACCCACTGGACTCACAGACTAACACAGCCACATAAAAGTGGAATTTTATGAAGCACAGTGCTGATGTAAAAGCACAACAGTTGCATAGTTATTGGGAATTCACAAATAGTGTATTGTTCATCAGTGTCTTAATACAGTAATCACAGCAAAAGCATCAGAGTTTCTTCTGCACACCATCACAACCCTCTTCATCACTGTACAAGTGGTTACAAAACAGACCGTAATATTACTTTGTTTTTACAAAAACTTCTCAGGATCTACTCAGGAATACTACAAGAAGTGTCAGAATTCCACCACTTAAGTGAAAAAGGGTTTACTATATTTTTTCCCAGGAAGATGAGAAATGATCTTCTAGCATGAAATAGAAAATTACTGATTGAAATTAAAAACCAAAAAACTTTGGTTACTTTTAGCTAGAGAAAATCAGTGTTTTGATCATGACTGAATAAACTTTAAAAAGATTAAAGACTGATTTATCCATAGAAGTGTTGCTTTGTAACAAGATATCCAGACATTTTCATACACATGGGGTTTGACTCTAAAGTGACACACAGAAGAGCCACAAGACAGCTTTCATAGACTTAAAAATAACCCAGCTTGCCTTTTTCCAGTTAGGGTTAAACATGGGTTACACTGACTTTACTAAAACAAAAGAAGTAAGATGGTCTAAAAACACCTTTTTCTCATTGGTTGTAATAAAAAAAATCATACTGCAAAGCTAAAAACAACAGGTCACCTGTTCCTTACTTTATGGTCTCTAAAACGACACTCAACCAGTGAGCAATGTCTCTCACACACACACACACACACACACACACACACACACACACACACACACACACACACACACACACACACACACTTCTTCATAGTGTTCAGTGTCAGAGTGTTCAGTACAAATTCTCCACCTGCTGAAAGGAGCAAAACAAAGATCTGAAATCATTCTGGGGATATAGAGCTCTTTGCCTTTCAACTTTTCCAACAAACACATGCAAGGACCGGAAAAGTAAATCTTCTGCTCCATTGTTTAAAAAAAACAAAAACATGTTTCTGCTCTTTAGAAAATGTTCTATGTCACAGAAATGCCAACTACGTCTGCATCACAATTACTGACAGACTGAAAACAGCTTCAGAAATATGTTGCTATAAGATCATAATTTTTTTTTAAACTTCAGAAAATAATAAAGGAGTCAGGCACTTATCCAACTTATACACACTTCCAACACCATCATCCGAGAACCGGACAACTTTCTCTGACCAAAAAGAAAAGAAAATCCCACCTATCTAAGGCCTGACTGAACTGTGACGGGTCTTCTAGCTGAACAGTTTGATGAAGCAGCCGTGGCAGTAAGGTTTGTCGTTCTGTTCTTTGAAAGTGCCTTTGTTGAGTTGTTTCAAGCAGAAGGCACAGACAAAGTGCTCCGGGTGGAACTTCCTGGACATGGCTGTGATGCAGCGCCCTGTGATGGGCTTCTGACAGCCCGAACACAGGGAGCCACGTCGCTCGTGGTAGTGCACTTCACAGTAGGGCTGGCCATCGTGCTCAAAGAAGCTGCCATTCACAAACGGGGTGAAGCACTCCTGCAGAAACAGAAAGACCAATGCTGTAATTCTAGTCTTCTCCTTAAGCATACAAAGTTAGGAAATTATCCAAATGTAATTACAGACCCTGCAAACAAAACACTCTGGATGCCAAAGACAGTTGAGTGCAGAGATGTAGTTCTCCAGAATGGCTCTGGCGCAGCCTCCACATTTAGGTGCAAACATATCAAAGTAATCCTTCCTGCAGAAGGCTTTTCCATCCTTTTCATGAAAACCTTTAAAGGCAAAACAGAAACTTTATCAGTCCATAATGCAAAACATCCATAATCTACTCATTCTGTGAGAAAATCCCCCAAATCCTTTACCCTCTGGGCCAAAGAAGGATCCACACTGAGCGCAGAAGAAGTGTTCAGGATGCCAGGTTCTATCCAGCGCCGTTACCACTTTCTGAATGGAGAGAACGGTTATTACAGACTGAAAACGTTACCGCAGAGCCCAGATACATGAAAAGTGACAACTCACATCCAGTATGGGCCCGTTGCAGTAGTAGCATCGTGGAGAGAACAGATTGTGGTAATCTTTCTCACAGTAAGGTTGACCTTCTCGCTCAAAAAAGTTCCTGGAACCAATCTCCTCTTGACAGTGTGTACACACAAAATGTTCAGGGTGCCACGTCCGGCCCATGGCAGTCACCACCTGAGCCAACAGGAGAGGCAATATGCATCTTGTGTGCGTAATCAAAACATTTTTATTTACTTAAGTAACCAGTGCTTTAAGTAGCTGGTATGCACCGGTACGTAGTACAGGCACTTTGAAACTTTTCTTCTCAGCATACCAGGAGTACCGGCACTTTTTCTGACCAGCTATCAGTCAAAATCAGTCCCAATACCAGTTCCACGCGCACACACAACCCCCCGCTCTCAGGGAAAAGGGACAGACAGGTGGACCGGCACTTTTTCTTTGCCAGTTAAAGCACTGGAAGTAACATCTTCATCTCACCTGTCCAACAATTGGCTTACAGCAGGCACCACACACCCCTTTAGCCACCGTCTGCACCCCCAGTTTGTTCAGGTCAGACTGCAGGCTTCCAAGCATGTTGTCCAGCTTATTGACCTGTGTTGGGGGCCCGCCCGGACCGGTAGCTTTCCCTTGGGCCATGATCTGAAATGATCCAATGTCTAAATAGTTATCACAGTCATGCAAGTTTGATACAAACAAAAATATTTCCAGATTCTTAAATTGAAAGATCTAACAGATGAGAAAACAGAAGCAACAACAGACGAGGACTCGTGCCTGAATCGGAGGGAAGATTGGGTCATACTCGGTTTGGCAGCCTACTGACACTAGGACCTTAGGTGCAGCTGGTGGTGCCGGCTCTGCTGGTGGCGGTCGTTTTGGGGTGTGGCGGACAGGGGGAGGGGGCCCTTGTTTAGGGGCAGGAAGGTTATGAATTGGGGGTGGTGGAGGTGTGGCTTTTAAAAGCTGCTGAGGTGCAGGTGGAACGGGGTCCTGAGTGTGGATGGCTTGAGGAAGGATAGTAACGGGTGGTGGAGGTGGTGGTGGAATTGGAACAGGGGGCAGCTGAACTGGGAGTGGTCCATTAGGTTCTTCTACAACCGCAGGGCGAAATGAGGTAGGGGGTGAGAGAGGTGGGAGGAGCTTCCTGAGAGCGCTGGGCGACTCAGGGGGCATTATGATCTAAAGGAGAGAAAAACAGAAGAGGATACGGAGAGGAAAATGGAGAAAGCTAGAGTAGGAAAGTTAGTTGAAAATAATTAGATGAAATAAAGCTGCTGAGCACACCAAAGCCAACCTTGTCGACCTCACTCCCAAAGCCTTCGTGACGAGATCGCTGAGGTTTGGACGTGACAATGACGCCCTCAGTCAGCCACTCATCTGACGGTTTGCGGCGCCGCTCGGAGCGGCCGATCCCAAGTTTACCCTGAAGCTCCTCTATGAGGCGGTCCTGAGATGAGTTCTTATTTACAATGATGGGTCCCATCTTTCGGCGCAGAAGATTCTCTCGGAACATAGGATGCACATTGGGAATCTCCTTAGTGCGCCTGATCACCGCTTTTATCTGAGGGGGAACGGTGATCAGCTTATTTTATGTCCACTTTATGACATAAAGCAACATACCAGAGTGCTTCAGGTCACACTCATGCAATTAATGGATCCTCAGGTAAGCAGGCACTATTACACAACATCCTTCCACCCAGTCTGCCCAGTTTCTCAAACAAAACCACAAAATCCTCATCAAACAGGCTGCATCAGAGTCCTTCACTCAGAACGACCACAACCATAGTGATCTATGTTATCAACACTCAGTGAGTTAATAGTGAGTGTAGCAACAAACCAAAACCTTTTTGTTAGACAGAAAGCATCTGCTCATGTAGCTTTTATTTAATTATGTGGATGTCATTTTCTGTTTATTTTGTCAATTTCAAATATTATTTACTTGTAAGTTTATCTGAATATGAAGTTACCCATGCACTGGATTGGATTAAACTGGATTAATTAGCAACAGTCAAAGATCAAAAAAGAAAAACATAATAAATAAAACACGTGTTTGGTAGTGAATAAAAAGGCTTATAAGTTGTTAAATCAATGCTAATAAAAACTACTGCTGCATCTTAGAATGAGAAAAAAGGAACCAGTGACCATTTTAGTTAATAAATACACTTTAAAATTTTTCTTTTAAAATATTGTGAAAAAGCAAACACTCACAGCAGAGGCTAGCATGCATAAAAGCTGCAATCCAGTTAGCCAGAATCAATGTGGAGTGCAGATGCATACATGTCCTGTTGCAGAGACTCTGTCTATAGTGGGAGTCTGCAGGAGGGGCAGATCCAGGGCTCCATCAGGAGTCCCGGGGCAGGAGGAGGGGGTCATACACTCATCCATCCAACTGGCTTCAGTCAGCGGAGTCATGCTTCCATCTGTGTACAGCCTCTCGGTGTAAGGCGTCATCGTGCCATCCAGACCATCGTGGAAGGACATGGACAGCTCTTCATCTGCCCAGTCCAGCTCACCGTTCCCATCGGTGCCCCCGTCCACAGACTCATCAGTGAGGGTGTTGGTGGTACTGACAAAAGTGTCGGGCTGCACACGGTTTCTGTCTACAGGCAGAATAAGCTCCTCCTGTACCTCCTGCAGCCTTTTCCTAGGATCATTCACCTCCTCGTTAGCGTCTGTATGATTCTGTGTAAAACTCATTGCAAGCAGATTGTCCAGCGCCTCATCAAGGGAGGGCTCGACACCAAGGGCCTGCTGCTCCGCCAGGAGGACATCTCTCTGAGCTGCAGCTGGCACCTCATACAGCTGTCTGCTGGTGCTGGACAAGGCGAGTGGAGAGGGGACCATCAGTGGAGAGATGGCAGATGGTGAGTATGTTCTTGACGAGGCAGAAGATGCAGCAACAAGGTAGGGAGAAGGGGTGGATAGGGGAGGGGTGAGACTCTTTGGAAAAGGTGGAGTGATGAAATTCACATCATGATCCTGAAAACAAGGAGACCCCTTGTTCATAGACTCAGGAGGACAGGACACTTTACCAGCTGTGGATGAGGGTGAGATCCGCTCTACAGAGGGACTAGAGGACTTGGAGCTCTTACGATCCAGAACAGTGTTAACCGAGGTAAGTGAGGGGGTGGTGGTGTTGGAAGGACTTGAGCTGTTTCCCAACAAACTGGAATTAGAGGGAGCAGACTGAGAGCGGACTAACAGGATCTTTGTTTGGGATGATAGCACGGTGCCAGAGACCTCCAGGTCTGTGTCACTGGCTGCAGAAAGGGAGGATGCAGGACTGTGGGGAGTGAGACGGCTCTGACGAGGCACCAACATGCCTCCATCTCCTCCATCCTCATCAATGTGCAGCTCTAAACCAGCAGGAAGAGGGAGGAGGGGAAAGGCAGGTGGATGGGACAGATTAAGGGAGGCAGAAGCCACTTGAGCAACAGAGGAAGACACTGGAGAGTGACGAAAGGTGGAAGGTGCCCCTGCAGAGTCGAGCAGCGAGCCCAAAGAATTGGGCTAGAAAAGAGAAGCAGAATAAGAATAAGAAGACGAAAGAGATCATCAGAAAGAATTCAGGAGAGGTTTTAGTTTTACTAATGAAGAAAAGAGTTTTGTCATGCCACATTGGTACCTTAAAATCAGACAGAGACGCCATCAGTTCATCTAGTTCTCTGGTGGCACAGGAAGCTGAAATTCTGGCTTGCTGCTGAGGTGATGTATCCAAATCACTGTGACGGGTGGAAGAGCTGGAAAACACAAATATTAAATCAAACTTATAGCCACACAAGTTATTTACCTTATGAATTACTAAGACTTGGAAAAAGAAGTGTATGATAAGTCATGTCCATGTGACCAAAAATAAAGGCCCTTTCTCCAAATTACTGTTTAAAAGTCTCTGAAAAAGAAGAGACTCCACCCAAACAGAGATTGTTTACCTGGGTGGCGGCACCGAGCCCTCCAACTCATCCAACAGACTCTCTACTGTGGGTCGAGTCTCCTCCGACCTTGTTCCATTCCTCTTCGGTTTCTCCTGCGGTGGGGAGCCAACAAGAATATCCGGGGCGCTGCCGTTCTCATAGTGGGTGATGCTGCTGGACGGTAGAGCTGGAGCTGCCTCTTCTGGGAACATGCAACACTTTTAGCAACACTGCTTATAAAAGAAGGAAAGTTGAAGACTTCTTTTGTCCAAATTTGCACATTAAACATTCCTCCTCATTTCTTTGTCACTCAACAGAAATGCAAGCAGAGGTGATCAAAACAGGAAGCCAGAGGAAAGGAGGCGTTTAACAAAGCAGGACCAGCGCTAATGACGTGATATATGCGAAACAGCTGACTAATCTCAGCATTTTATGGACTCAAATGTTCCTCAAAGTTCTTTTGGAGGACAGAGTAGACAATGACTCTTCAGTCTCTACCTGTCGTGGGGAAGGACGGGGAGCTCTGCTGCACAGCATTGAGTTCCAGCAGAAGCCGGTCCAGCTCTGAGAGGTTACTGCCCAGAGCTGAGGTCATGGCTGCTGATGATGAGTCTGATGTCTTGTGTTTGTTTGGAAAACTGAGCAGGACACAGAAAGAGTAAATAAAAGGTAATAAGAAAACATTCAGTGTGGTCTTTTTTATCTATACAGCATCTCATGACACCTGTAAACGTGGTCCTCTTCAAAGTGTGACAGTGGAGAACTGCTACTGTCTCTGGACCAAGAGCTCTTCTGTCCTGAACCCAAAGACTGAAAAAGACAAATCAGTCGCTATCTTTTAATTAATCTGAAGCGGAGTTTGATCTCAGGAGCAGAAAAACCTACCTGCTGGGAGGAGTGATGGGAGTCGGGCTGCTCTGTCAGGGAGCCGTTCAGAGCTTCAGCTGAGGGTGGAGGAGGAACTGGGGGAGGAACCGACACATCTTGATAGGTTTGTCCACCTGTGGGGATGGAGTAGGGGGTCTCGTTTGGCAAGAAGACCGGTCGCTTTGAGATGTGGGACGTTGTAGATTCTAGGTCTGCCAGCAACGCATCTAAAAGACAAGATGCTTTCATTGTGTAGCTCAAACTAAATTCTTCTTGCTATGAAAATAACTGAAATAAAAAAATAGTGGAGTGTAACCTGTACGTCATGCAAACAAGCAACACAGCTTAATGTGTCAGAGGTGTCAGACTGACAGCTCCAGAACAGCTTGGACATATATGTATTGGAGTGACCACCACCACCACACTGGTTGACCTTCAACAACACCTGGTTGAGGAATGGGATGTCATTCCACCAGAACATATGACCAGACTGGTGACCAGCATGAGCAGGAGTGGATCTCCCCAGAAGAGAAATTATTTTATATCCAGTGTGATCAGATATTTTAATAATGTTATGAACATTCTGTTCAGAGTAAATGTAGTGAATGTCTCAGCTACAAAACCACGTAAATGTTACTCCTAAATCTGTAAAACCGAATGGTTGTGTCACCAAGGCTGATAAGCTGTGGTGGCCATCTTGACTTGGATGAATTCCAAAAGTGAATTATTTTTAGATTCAAACGTTCCTTTCTGAGAGTTTCATTTCAATCCACTTAGTGTTATGCTAACAGACAGGTGGGCAAAAACATTCTCGCCCAACCTTCAGTGGTGGGTAATATCATTAAAGGTCTCATTCGTGTGTTTTTTTTTATGGACTCTGCTGTGCTCTCTAGTATAAATGTGAGTAATTTTTAGAGAAAAAAAAAAGCTCTTGCGCTCCTGTTTCAGGGGGTAGAAGATAGTCGGAGGAGTTGGGGGGGGGGGGGGGGGGGCAGCAGGATTTGGCGTCTTCCTCATAATATTCATGACATGCAAATGTCATGCCTTTGATTTGCCAACAGCAACGCAACTCTTCTGCTGTCTAGTTAGAGGTTGACCGATATTGGTTTTTCTATTGCTGATACGTAGAAGGTCACGGTCAGCCGATGGCCGATACGTGCTGCCGAATTTTTGGGCTGATTTTCATGGCCAATACCTAGACATTTTCAACCTTATTTGCATGCTAAAATGTCACTCATAACATCAGTTGATACACAAAATATCTTAAGCTGAATCAGTTTTTAAAATCTGCTCAGTGTTAAAATCAGACATCTAACTAAAGTTTATGAAACAAATCAATTAACTGACCAAGTATTGAATATTCAAAACTTGTATATAAAATGAAATTTTAGTTGAAAATAATTATTTAGAGGATTTATTATGCAGAAGTTATTCAAGAATGTAAATATAGATTATTATTCTGCAGCAGCACCGGGCTGCCCGGAGATGTGCCTGACTTTAAATTGGTTTTACTAAGGAAGTATATCTGCTGATGCCGATATATAAAAAATGTAAAATATCGGCCGACTGATAGGTCTACCCCAAGTCTCAATTTGCTTTTATTTCTTGGGTAAAAAATGCAACGTTGGTGTGTTATTTTCATAAATAACATAAGCCTGAACATGTTCCCCCATGCTATGGATTTGACAATGCTAATGTTAGCTTCTACTGGCCGAGACACGCTTTGCTGTCTCCTGGCTGCAAAACCAACACAGTCTTCTGATTAGGGCTGCACAATATATCGAAAATTTATCGCAATATCAGCAGGCACAATAGGCATTGCGCAAAGAACAGAAAAATGTCGCAATTAATGGTCATCTCAGATTTTTACTACACATAATGCATTTTGTCAATCAAATGGAAGCATGAAGTTTTTGACAAATCAAATAGAGCCCTTCACCCATTTGGCCAATCGGGTGGGTTCTTATAGGTTAGATGCCTTGGTGCCTAGGTGGACGGCACTTCATTTGGATGCCTAGCAAACACCTGAGTTAGCTTAGAGAGCATCACAATGACTGAAGGTAAGACGTGTGTGGAAAATGTTAGCAAGAAAGAACTCATAATTCCAACAGCATGACTATTATTTCTAAGTACTTGTGTTCAACAAACACAAGTACTTTGCAAGACATGCCAAACACTTGTGGCAACGACGAGGGGAAACATGACAAATATCCGTTGTCACCTCCAACACAACCATAAAGATCTATATACTGGGCTCTAGAAAGCTAGCTTTAGCAAACCCAAAGTCTCTGACGTTAAGACAAGTAAGAGCACAACAGCCCAGCAGATGCCCATGGGTGGAACTCCTTATGAGAAACCATCAAAGCGGTACAAGGAAATAACGGAAGTGCCACGGCAGTAAACATATCCGTTTAGCTCTGTAAATGTTCTACAGCGGTGTCCTATTGTTTTAAATTGCTCCAACCTATTTTAATGATTATTGTTTACAAAAAAATTGAAACAGATCATGCTAATTTTGTAATGTAAACTTGCATGATTTCATTTTGTTACTGTATTAATACTAATGATAGAGGATGGAGTGGTGTGTCTAAAGTATATATACAAAAACTGCAGATTTAAGTATTTATTCATTTATCGCAAGTAATATCGATATCGCAATATTACGCACTGTTATCGCATATCGCAGGTTTTCCTAATATCGTGCAGCCCTACTTCTGAAGGTGGGCGAAGTCATGAATGCTAATTTTTCCAGAGATGTAGAAAAGACTGGCTTTTTCTGACCCAATCGTTTTCCCGTCTATTTCCTTTCTGCAGCTAACAGGTAATAAGGGTTAAAGAAAATGTTCACGTTCAGCATGCATGTGAAACTCAGAGTGGCTGATCGTAGTTCTAAAAGAACAACAATTACATTGTTCTTTAGTGAACGAGTCCTTTTCCAAATATACTTCAGTAAAAATACAACCCTCCAGTCTATGAGACGTTTTGACTTCTTTCATCTTCTTCATTCAAGCTTAATGAAGAAACACAGACAGAAAGTATTTTTGAATCCTGTCCAGGGTTGAAGGGGTACAAAGTTATTCAACCAAGTGATTTGTGCAACACAGGAATAAAATAGATCCTTACATCACACAATCCATCCATCCACCCATCCATCCATCCCCAGCCCGTCCAGAATAGACCACCATCACCAGCTGCATACTGTGACACTCCACAGGCTTAGAGGTGTTAGATTGTGCTTTAAACAATCAGTAGCTCACATAAAATAATCCAGTATCGAAGGCCCCTACCACCTTTAAAATACAATCTGTGTTTACATTTTTTAACTCTTTGTTGATCTGCTGAGTGATTTAAAGATTACATGTTTTATTGTCCTCTCTTACTCTGGATCTCTGTTTAATCTGCCAGTACTCCAGCTCACATTACGTAAAACTTCATTAACATTACATGTCAACATTTACGCAAAACAGTGTTTGACATTTGAAGCATGAGCATAAAAATATTTCCAAAGTCAATAAAAACCTGGATTAGCGACATTTGTCCATAACTGAGTCAAAACTCAGTGACTAATCTACCATCTTACAATCCAACAATGTAAGGTCACGTTTAGCAAGTAAGAAAACATTTTATCATTTTATTTAAATCATTAAAAAGCACATCGTGTGTACTCACATATTCTCCGCTTGTACTTATGATATTTTCCACCAACCACTGAGTGTGTGAAGCAGACAGCAGACCAGACAGAGACAGAGAAAGCATCATGGAGCGATAAGCTGTTAGTGGACTAGAGAGTGGTTAAAGGCAAACAGTATCCCTGTAGTGACCCTCTATCTAATTAATGTACAGGATGAAAATACATTTTCATCCTAAAACAGCTTTTATTGTAAAATACAACCAAAAGGCCATTACATCACGTGAGGCATCCTGTCATTTCTAATTAAAAAAGAAAGTTGTAAAAGTTTAAATGTCTATCTCTGATGACAGGTTTAAAGAGTCTGTTAAACTTGAGCCTCTCAGACATTCCCGTTTGAAACAACTTCCACTATATTTAATCCCGACTCCTCATCATCGCCGTCTCAGGTCCAAAGGGGGGGATCCTTCCCAGAAGTGAAATGTTTTAAGTCCTGAGGTTTGACGTAAACCACATGGGACCCTATTTAAAGCAGTAAGCTCACTGAGTACCCATGTCTGTGCAAATGTGCTGAAATATCATGACCAGCTTAAAATAATCTGCACCTGGTGCTGACACGCTAAACAAGGTCTTACTAAAGTTGACTTTGTCACTCATTAAACAAAGCCTCCACACAGAAAATGCCACAGGTGGCTTTGGGACAAAGGTGAGCAGTAAAAAAAAAAAATCCGATTTTAGTCACAGGTTTAAATTCTCTTACAGCAGCCTTGAAATAAAAGGCAAATGCTTTCAGACTTCTTTCGTGCTACATATTCCTAGAAAGCTCTTGTTGGCCTTGGCAGAGAGGACCTCCATACTGAAGCCTTACAAAAACACGCGTAGACCAAGCAAAGTTTTAGAGGCTCATCGGCTCCAGTTTGAACTCCTAACACCACACAGCTGTGACTCAAGCCTACAATCTCCAGAATAGATGACCACATGCTGAATAGTTTAAATTAAAACAGCATTTATGTGAAGTCATTCTAATTCTCATTAAATCCATGTTCAAAGACAAATTCACGAGAGAAAGAAAGATTGTATTCTTTCAATTGTAGCATTTTTACTAGGGGTGCACCGATAAATCGGCCAACCAATCTATCAGCCTCGATCTCAGGTTTTTCTCAAGATTGGTGATCGACCAAAAACTGCAATCGGTGGACCCCTAGTTAATGTTAAAGCAAATCATTGCTATAAAATATTTTTTGGGGACAAGTGTGTCAAAACTGGTACAAAACGTTTGTTTTCAACATTAGAAAAATGAACGTCTAGGAACAAATATGATTTTGTAGTTCAAGCAGCAATGCTAAATATGTTCATTTCTATTTGAGAACATTACCTCATGTCCAGTTGAAACTGGTATTGTTTCATGAGTATTCATATTGGTTTTCTCAATAAAAGGAAATTGAAACATTGATGTAATCTGCTTTTCGTTAAGATAAAATCTGTATTGGCAAAAATCGGTATCGGCAAGCCAGATTTTTCTCAAAATCGGTTATAAGCCAAAAACTGCAATCGGTGCACCCACACTAAAATTATCCAGGTTTAAAACTTTTCAAATCTAACCTCAAGTGTGTAAAAACAACAGATCCCACCATGTCATTAAACATAAAAGGTAAAAAATAAAAAATAAAAAATAAACCTCCTTCAGCAGCAATAACTTGTTTTCTGTCTGACTTTATCAGAGGATTTTTGGTCCACTTCTGCACGGCTCTCATAAAATAATCCCACCCCAGTATTTCAGGTTGTGGACTAGACCATTGCAGCACCTTCATTCTTTTATGTTTCAGCCATTCTGTTGTAGACCTGCTGCTGTGTTAGGAATCACTGATCCAGTCTGGTCTAAGCTTCAGCTGTCACACAGTTGAACTCACCCAAACTGTCACCCCCCACTGCTGACAGGTATGATGCGTTTTTGTTTGCTTTTCTCCGAGCGTGATACTTTACATGAGGGATAACTAATTCTACTTTGGTTTTATCAGTGCAAAAGCATTAAGCTCATGATTATACATTGCTTTTAAAGAGGAAACTCTCCTGCTTCCACACAAACCCTATATTTGCTTACTCTCATGAACTTTGACCTTTAGCATGCTTTCTGGCACCTGAAGAGGCAGAGATGTAGCTGCTGGGGGTTTTGGAGTTTCTCTCAGCTTTAATGGTCTGAACTGGTGAATTTGCAGACACGTCCATTCCTAGGGATGAACTTCCAGCATCCATCCAAATCATTAGATAAACAACTTTTTTAGAAGTGAGTTATTCTGAGTTTGGTGAACATGTTCTCTCCTCTCTGAAACGATTTAGTTTAGGTCTCCTTATTTAAAAGTCTCCACTGCAAAGACACAAATTCTGACATTAATTTAAGATATGAAAAAGTCTAAATCAAGACAAGTTAAACTTTTCAAAGCATTGGTTGTGTAACTTCAGTCAATCAGTCTTTATTTATATAGCACCTTCCACTGCCTTTATGGAAGCACAAGGCGCTGAAGAACACGTGTAAAATGACACGTCGATCAATAAAAGAGGCAGATTAAAATACTTCAGATGACTTAAACACCTGCAATGATGGTGACTGTTTAACAGCAAGAGGGAACTCATTCCAAAGAGTTGGAGCTATCACNTTGCATAATTTGCATGGAATTTTACACACCAACAAAACCATACACAACGGTTAAAAAAAGACTAGTACACCCAAAAGACAAGATACCAACAGTTAATAAATGTGGAGTCATATACGAAATTCCATGCAAATTATGCAACAAAACATACATAGGAGAGACTGGACGCCAACTCAACACACGAACAATAGAACACAAAAAGGAGTGTGAGAAGGAGACAAGAAAAAGACACACAAGAGCAGCAAAACAGGAAGCAGAAAGTACAATAAAAAAATCAGCCGTAACAGATCACTGCACAAGAGAAAATCATATAATGGACTGGGACAAAACAAGGATCATAAACACAGAACAACTAAAATACAAAAGATGGATCAAGATGAAATAAGGAGACGTGGGCACGCAACCATGAACAGAGATGAAGGGGTTTATACACTGGATCACGCATGGGACAGTGTCATCGGCAAGGAGGGCGCGGGCAGCAGAGGGCGACACCGTCCTCTGCTGCCCGCAGATAAACGGAGAAAGAAGTGACGTCGCCAAGATGGCGATGTAGCTCTGAGGATGATCGCAGCTGCGATCGAAACGTCAGCGAAATAAGAAGGTAAAAAAACAACTCCTGTTTGTGTAAAAAGAAAGAAAAAAAAAAGTGATAGTATTTAGAAAAAAACACAGAATGAACGCTCAAAAGATATTGATGTAATCTGCTTTTCGTTAAGATAAAATCTGTATTGGCAAAAATCGGTATCGGCAAGCCAGATTTTTCTCAAAATCGGTTATAAGCCAAAAACTGCAATCGGTGCACCCACACTAAAATTATCCAGGTTTAAAACTTTTCAAATCTAACCTCAAGTGTGTAAAAACAACAGATCCCACCATGTCATTAAACATAAAAGGTAAAAAATAAAAAATAAACCTCCTTCAGCAGCAATAACTTGTTTTCTGTCTGACTTTATCAGAGGATTTTTGGTCCACTTCTGCACGGCTCTCATAAAATAATCCCACCCCAGTATTTCAGGTTGTGGACTAGACCATTGCAGCACCTTCATTCTTTTATGTTTCAGCCATTCTGTTGTAGACCTGCTGCTGTGTTAGGAATCACTGATCCAGTCTGGTCTAAGCTTCAGCTGTCACACAGTTGAACTCACCCAAACTGTCACCCCCCCACTGCTGACAGGTATGATGCGTTTTTGTTTGCTTTTCTCCGAGCGTGATACTTTACATGAGGGATAACTAATTCTACTTTGGTTTTATCAGTGCAAAAGCATTAAGCTCATGATTATACATTGCTTTTAAAGAGGAAACTCTCCTGCTTCCACACAAACCCTATATTTGCTTACTCTCATGAACTTTGACCTTTAGCATGCTTTCTGGCACCTGAAGAGGCAGAGATGTAGCTGCTGGGGGTTTTGGAGTTTCTCTCAGCTTTAATGGTCTGAACTGGTGAATTTGCAGACACGTCCATTCCTAGGGATGAACTTCCAGCATCCATCCAAATCATTAGATAAACAACTTTTTTAGAAGTGAGTTATTCTGAGTTTGGTGAACATGTTCTCTCCTCTCTGAAACGATTTAGTTTAGGTCTCCTTATTTAAAAGTCTCCACTGCAAAGACACAAATTCTGACATTAATTTAAGATATGAAAAAGTCTAAATCAAGACAAGTTAAACTTTTCAAAGCATTGGTTGTGTAACTTCAGTCAATCAGTCTTTATTTATATAGCACCTTCCACTGCCTTTATGGAAGCACAAGGCGCTGAAGAACACGTGTAAAATGACACGTCGATCAATAAAAGAGGCAGATTAAAATACTTCAGATGACTTAAACACCTGCAATGATGGTGACTGTTTAACAGCAAGAGGGAACTCATTCCAAAGAGTTGGAGCTATCACTGAAAATGATCGATCCCCCTCTAAACCTGTTTGGAGCATGGAACAACCAACAACTCCTGCTCCTGCCTTGTGAGTCCATCTCTGTAGCTCTTGCTCTCCTGTTATAGAAACTAGAAGTTAGCCAGAATACGGGGCAGAAAACGGCAGGATTTGGAGTCTTGTTCATCATTATCCTAAAACAAAGATGAAACCATTTCAGCACAATGTTGAGCTATGAACGTGTAGTAAATGAGAAATCAACCTCATTATTATCATCCATTCAGTCAAACACAGATGACAGCAGCATCATGCTGGATATGGTTTTCCTAAACAGAGCATACAACACTAAATTAGAACAAAGGCAGAAGATGGCTTCAATAAAAAAAGCAAGACAAAGCTGAGTGAGACCAGAGCTCAGTTTGATCACTTTTCATCATTTTTGTGTCTCTTTCCATGTTTTCCTAAAAATAGATAGAAGTATGAATGACTGCTGACCCCAGACCTGCAATCGATGCAGAGGAAGTACAGAGAGATGTGATACAGAGAGGTCATTGTTTTAATTATCAATATAAATATAGCACATTTTTCACCTTATCTGCATACACAAGCTGAGCTCACACAGTGATCTTTTCTTATATTCACACTTTGGTCCATAAATATTGGGACATAATCCTAATATTTTGGTTCTATACACCACCACAATGGATTTGAAATTAAACACGATGTGCTATAACTGCAGACTGTCAGCTTTAATTTGAGGGTATTTACATCCAAATCAGGTGAATGGTGTAGGAATTACAACAGTTTGCATATGTGCCTCCCACTTTAGAAGGGTTTTGAAGGTGGAGAGGTCAGAGAAGTTGCGAATGGGTTGTGGGAGAGAGTCCCAGAGGGTGAGGGCAGCAATCAAGAAAGCTACTGGATCAGCACTGCAGACTAAAAGCATAGCCCTACACCGTCTGAGTGCCCTGAGGCCTTCCAACAAAACTTAGATGGAGAGCTAACTTCCAACAGATTGCAGCATGTAGGAGACCCTGACCCAGAGTCAAAGTGAACATAAACACAGTTTCTGTAATCATTAAGCACATCTAGTAACTACGAGTACTCAGCACACGAATATGTAATCAAAACCACTAAAATGTCCTTGCCTCCTTCATTTCAACCTATATTTTTTAGTTTCCTCATGAAAGAGGAGCAATGCTATGCTAAATCTGATGAGGCATATTAAGACAGAAAAATTTTGGTCAACAAAAAATAAATGAAAAAAGAAGCATTACGAATGCAAACGTGCACTGTGGGCCAAGTATTAAGCTAATCTTTTCCATTCCAGACAAAGTCCAGTTCTATTCTAACGGCATCCTTACTCAATGGTTCGTTGTGCACAATCTGGAGGACTAAAGCTGTCATCTAAATTTACATGGCTTTATCAAATGATTCAAAATGTCTTCATCAGACTTCACTCAAACAATATAGTGATTAAGGGCTGCTTTGTAGGGGGATCTGACTGCGGTCACATAGTGGTAACTTGTGTTGCTACTGTACACATTCCTGTGGCAGTGGGTGCATGTACAGTCTTGACTTTGTGCAGCCTTATCCACCCACACAAGACCCTGCCACCATCCTGCAATGTTTATCAGATGGGAATGACTACACATGAGGAATTCCACACATTCCTCCGTCCACTTTGTAAATGCAGTAATCAGGTAGTGAGATGTGGAAAGTGACAGAGAGGAGATCACACAACTCTAATTTAGTTAGGCTCTTTTAAAGTTCAACATGTCGCTTGGATCAAAAAGTGCTTTGTAATAAAATGTATTCAAGCAGGGAATTCCTGCAATACCACACGATTCTAGGTAAGGAGTTAGCGAGGAATGTGTGCAAATACAAAACACCATCTGTACGCCGAAAATGAAAATAAAGCGCCGACAATTACAGGACCTGTCCTGCTGTCCACAGCGTGCTTTGAATTCCACAATAAGAGACATGTCAGTTATTTTACTGCTCTTTGCCACAAAGTGTAGAGGACAGAGCAAGCAGAGACAAACCCAGGACTGTCTAATCTTTTTTTATTAACACATAGTCATGGCTGATGGGTCACCGGGGTCTACAGCTCACCTGTTTATACTCAGGGAGCAGAAGAGCAGGAATGGCCACAGTCCCACACCGAAACCCTATCCCATCAGGCCAACCCGACATGATATTTATAACAAACAAAAAAAGCAGAGGCCAGGGTGGGATGCCAGTGAGGCAGACAGGGATAGCTACAGCAGCGTAGGACCCAGGCACTGAGAAAGTGGGAATGGGAGCAAAGGACAGAAAATGTATTGACACAAAACAAACTCAGCGATTGATTAAAATGTAAACATTAGTCAAGCCTTGCAGGTTATAGACAGCCATTCGTTTCTAGGGTAGAACACACAATCTGATGCCAACAAAGGATGAATGACAGTAATGCCATTCAATCAGGGAGGCTGGAGCATCATAGGGTGATTACTGTCTAAAAATACCCTGTCAGGCAGACCCATATCAGAAATATGACACTCCCCTTTTAAAAAAAGACTGCTGGACTAAAATTAAAGTACTTCCCCGCAGAACTGTAAATCAGATCACAAGGGAAAGTGTGCAGACTGATGCAGCACTCGGTCACTGAGGACACATTCAGAGCCAGCCATGAATGAGAACCGTAAGTCAGTGAGGAGCTGTGTGTTGATGGAGAGCAGCAAAGAAGGACTGTCTTAGCTTTTTCTTGTGTCAAAGTAATAAAAACAGCTATTCAACACAAATATGGTCATACAGTAAAGGGGCAGACATTAAAAAACGGTAAGAGCTACAGTTCCACACCTTGCTTGTCTAGTCAGGTTGATTTAATACCAGCACAGATATTTAGATCACTCTGCTCTCGTGCAGAAAACTCACATATTATCTACAATACCAAACAACAGTCACAACTAGCGCCCTCAGCTGCCACTTTAAACAATTTTCAGCACAAATTAATATTTGCATTATTCTTTAATGCAGTGTTTCTGAGGATTACAATAGCAAAGATATGGCTGGTAAAACTACACAAATGTTACTAAAAACAAAAAGACAGAATGAAAACAAAAACAGCTCATATTTTGCTACTTATATTCATTTATGCAACTAATCCTAACCCAGCCTGCTTACAGACACACAGCTCCTCTCTGAGGACGGACAGCTTTGCTTATGCCTTGGGGTGTGCCATATTAGAGTTATGTTGCAAGAATCCAGCAGGAGCTAATGGTCCTTCCTACTCCATTACACAGACCTATTCAGTAAATAATCAGTGTTGTGCTCTGAGCCAAATTATGTGGTCGCTGAATTGAAAAGGAAACAGCATGACTAAGAAACATGAAGAGAAGTGAGACAACAGTAGGACACAACAGCATGTAACAGTGGAAATGCTGTTCTAGCACCAAGTTCGGACCGAAGGCCAACAGCTGCCCCCTCCGACAGTGTTTGCTGGCCTCCAGCGCTGACTCCACTCATTGTTTTCTTCCAGTGTTTCCTGAGGATATGGAACAGGCTCGGTTGCCTAAGCGATGAGGTCAGCCATGCAGCTCTCTCTTCTCCAGGCCCAAAAACAGGATGGGCGTGGAACTCAGGAACAAGGCTGATTTATAGTAGGGGGCTTCTTTCTAGCCTTGCACACAAGCCCACTGGTTAGGGATGGTATGTGCTAACCTAGCAGCTTTCACAGGGTGATGATAGCTAGTTTGGTAACTCTAACTGTAACTGCCAACACACCGAGACACAGAAACCCACTAAAGACCTTAGAAGATCTCTGGTATGCTGGGCAAATACTGCAAACATGCTGGACCACGATGCTTAGACTCACTCTACCACCTTTTATTATTGTTTTGTTTTTTTGGAGGAGGGGGGGGTGCCTTCCTCTGTCAGGTTGATCAACTAATCCTAAAGGTTGCCATGCAGCTTTCACTATTTAAAACTATGAATAGCACCCTTTCTAAGTTGCATTACCACAAAATTTAAAAAGGTAAACATCCAGTCAAGTTTCCAAACATTCTATTGCTCGCTCATCTGAGAGGTTCAAAAGGAAAAAAACAATGTTCAGCTAGATTTCCATTTTTTTGCGTTACATTTCTACACTATAACATAAATTAGAAGTGTAATGCAAAAAAATGAATTTTTACACCTATTTTGAGTTTTACTCAAATACAAATGCTTACCCCCCTGAACAAATACAAATACAGATACAAATACTGGCTGCTTTGCACACCTCTAGTAGAGATTAAGAAAAATTATTGACGTGGTTCTCTTGCATTTGTCTAAAAAACCTCCACCAATAACACGGCTCAGACCGAAACCAACGATTGCACCATCCATCGTCTGTCTCACCGGACTCGTTTAACTTCAACTTTAGTACAAATTACCAGAGTCCCAAAAAGAAAAACACCATTTGAAGTCACGGACAACAAAAGATGTTTAGACCTGGAAAACAGCAACTAGTGCTTAGCGCTATCTCGTTTCCTCTGGCAATGCAGGCCCTGGTATCAGGCGGACATGACCTAGAGATGATAGCCGACGGGAGGGTCAGAGTTCCATGACTTTGTTTGTATTTAAACGCTAGCTTGTTTTGCAGATTTGCTATTGCGGCTTTAAGTTGAGTTATTGAAATAAATGAACTTTTGCACCATATTCTGTTTTTTCAAGTTTCACCTGTATACCGTTTACCACTCAGGCTGAAGGAATCTACAAAAACAGCCCCAGTAGACAAACACTCCTCTGCACCTCTCTCACTGGAGTTTAGTGCTGTGAAAGTTTATTTGAAGCAGAAATTTCCCCTGCTGTGAAGTACATGTGTGAACAGCAACATCAGATAAGCTTTGGATCAAACCATCTGCACATTCTCCTCAGGTGCTCAAGTGTGAAAATGGCATTAGTCTGGGCCTGAAAAGACGTACACAATGAGCTGGAATAACCCAGGAATTTTATCACCAATCAGAAAATGAAAGCATAAGAATAAATGTCAACAGATGAAGATCTGAAACAGGAGTTCAACAATACAGTAAGACCTGATAACTTCCCAGTGAAGTGAATGATTCAGCTCAGCAGCAGAACAGGCTAACAAACAGGAAAATGTGCCACGTGTGGCCTAAACGTCTGCCTCCAGTCAAGGACTCTTCCTTCAAACTACATCAGTCGTAAAAGCAGGACTACGTCTGGCTGCCACCTGGCTAGAACTGTTAAAGGCTGATTGGAGAAATCCACTGGAATATCTGACTCAAAGGAACAGCGTGTGCAAGTTCGCTCACACTATTGAGGGAATTCTTTTCTCCAGCTGTGAACAATGTGGGCAGATAAATAAAAATATAATATCAAGATTTTAACTAAATCTGTCAATAATCAGTAAAGCTCAACACCACTGAGAGTTCAGTCAAAGTACATAAAGTGTTTACAAATATTTTGTAAACATAGTTTGTTTTAGCATATTTAGGAAGGGTGTAGGAATGTTGAAACTGTCAAAATAAGATATTTATCTATCTTACACTTTTTTAGGTTTGTTTTACAAGTTTTTAATGGTTTCCAAGTGTTGGAGAAAGCAGTTAAGACTGAAACAAACCTGTTAGTGTCTGCAAACACGGAGCTGAGAGAAGTGACAGGAGGTGAGTCATGACCCAGAGAGTATTTGGCCTTGGACCCCGACAGAGAATGATGTTCAAAATTCCTCAGCAGTCTCGCCCTGGAGAAGGCCTGGACGCTCTCTCTCAACCAACAATAGGTCCTTTCAGTAACCTGGGGCAGCCAGAGCATCTAATGTGCCCTGGAGATGTTCTCACAACAGGTCAAACGTAAAATGTAGCCCATCATGTTTCCACTTAAACAATTAACCAATCCATTTAACAGCAGGGCTGCTTTGGAATCAGTTTTGTTTTAAATCACCAAATGAGTGGTTTATTCTGAACTAGTTCTTTGAAAATAGCTCCAGTAACAGACTTAAAACTTCAATTCAAAAGATCATAAGTTAATGATAAGCAGGACACAAAATAGACAACAAAAATAATAAACAAAAAGATATATGTCCCAAACCTTTGTAGAGTTTTAAGGTGCTCAAGTGGAAAGCTGTTCCATATCAAAACAAATTTAGGATTCATCAAACAAAATAAATAACCCAAACAGTTCATTGGTTTAAGCCATTATAAACTGTTAATGACAAAGCCTTTGCATGAAACAGACAACATGAGTTAGTCAAACTCAAACAGAATGTTTAATATTTACAATGTAGAATTGGTGATTTTATTGTAAAAATCTGAAATAAGTAATATTAATATAGCATTTCCATATTTTCCCAAAAGTTAAAGCTGCACCCATAATGTAAAAAGTCCCATGGGGGGTTAGGGACAGGGACGTAACATCAAATTAAACAGCTGAGAAGATGTGGGGTTGTTTTAGACATTTCATATTGAATCTGTTCACAAAACCAACTCTTTTAGTGAGAGTAGTCATGCATTGTTGTTTCCAGTTTTCTTCTTTCCACTGGAGGCTGGGTTTCATCCAGCCAAGTAGGGCTGAGCTCACATTGTGCTGCAGTGAGCAATCTAAATAGGGAGGCCTGTTGACTCCACCACTTCAAAGGTGGAATGAGTAGCCTGGGGCGAGTGGACCAGCTCGCTAAAGCTCTATGACAAAATGTCAACTAAATATCTCCTCCCTCAAGCGCACATTTGGTTTAAAAGCAGTTAGGAGCACGAGCAGGGCAGCAACAATGTTGCATTTACGGGGAAACGTTTATGGAGGCTACAGCTACAAGTTACAATAATGTTAGTAAAACAAAGTGGGTGAGGTAGAAAATGTGTCAAACGTGTATTCATGCAAGGTTTTCCTGAGTACGATGACCTACGGTGAACCAGAAACGCTGCTAAAAACACTAAATCTCGACGTGACGTTCACTACTCCTCAGCCCTGCTCTCCCACAAGGATAAAAAATGGTTTCATTTAAAAAATAGATCATCGTAACTCACCTAAATCGTCCATAGCGGCGTCCTTGTTGTGGCCAGCGTCAGTTTTCAGATTAGCAGCCTTACTGACTCCCTGTGAAGTCTTTTACCTCTTCTAACTTCCAACACTTCTCTGAAAGTTAGTAAGGTCGGATACGTGTCGTGAACGCGCCCGCTGTATGAGCGATTTGCCAATGCGCGCGTGCTTTGACTAAAGCGCAGTAAACAGCGACACCTTGCGGTCAAACGTTGAAAGTACACAATGAAAATGCAAATAGAAACAAGTTCGTTTTTGTGCTAAATTGTGACTGGATTAACTGTAAAGTAAAAAAAAAACTTAGCCTACGTTTATTTTAAATAAATTATTTTAAAACGTTTAATTGTGTGTAGCAGAAACAAAAAGATTTTGCTCTGCAGGTCCTTCTGATCACCTCTATCAGGGAATTATGATTGCCCCTGAAAGTGCCCAAAGCTGGCCAGGACCCCAGAAAATGAATTTTTATTAAATAAATGCAACAACAAATTGTATGTTTAGCACGCTGCTATGTTAAATTAATTGAACGTGTGGGGAGTGGATGTATAGGGCGAAGGGGGGTGGCTCCATCCTGTATTTTGCCTTGGTCCCCAAATGCCTTGATACAGCCCTGGGTGTGGAACTGAGTTTTGAAGGTGATCTAAATTTAATCAAATATATAAATATTACATGCTTATAATTTATTGCTTTATTATTGCTTGTTAAAAATGTGTAGTGGGTAAAAATCTACCTACTTTTTCCTTTTCAAGCACTTTATTTAGTTTTCTCGTTTTTTCTTTGACTATTTTCCAGTCCTGTTTCCTATCTTTCTATATCTCCTCTCAATTTTCCTGAAAAACTGCTTCCTGGATTTCCTTCTTTTTCTCACCATGAACTACTTTTGAACTAAGCAGTTCAGGGACTTGCAAAATGTGCACTGCGCACCCGCTGCAGTGAGGTGATGTCACCTTTAAAAGAGCTCAGGATGTACTGAAGAGGAAGCAGATAGAGGAGGAAAAGTAGAGGGCCCAGCATTGATCCTTGTGGGACACCATGGCTGAGGGAGGTGGTGGAGAACCGAAACTTGGAGACGGCCACAGAGAAGGAACGCTCTGACAGATAAGTGGAGAACCTCCCCAGAACAGAATCGTGTCCTGCATCACTATAAGTCAGGTCATTAGAGACCCTGGGAAGAGCTGTTTCAGTAGAATGAGCTCTACAAAAACCTGACTGGAAACTATCATAGATGTTATGTTCATCAAGAGCAGCTGTGAGTTGTTTGGCCACAACCTTTTCCAAGATCTTGGAGATGAATGGAATTTTAGAGATGGGTCTGAAGCTGCTATGAACCTGACCAGAAATCAGGGAAGCATTAATTATAGAGAGCACACTAGGACCGATGGACTTAAAAAGCATTTTTAAACATAGATGAGGGTAAGATGTTGAGGGGGCATGCAGATGTTTTCATAGAGTTAACTAGTTTGGTTAGCTCAGGCAAAGAAACAGGAGCAAAGCTACGAATCTAGGATGACGGGCTGGGTTGGAGTCAGAAGAAGCAGATGCTGCAGGCTGAAGGAGAGATGCTAGATCTAACCTTGTTGACTTTATCCACAAAATGATTGCTTAATGTTAATAAGAGGAACTCATGGGAGTAAAATTGAATATTTTAATAAAACTTTGCAGCAATCCTGCAGCTTCTTCCAGAAACAGAGCAGGAAGGATGACTTTCACACACGGTGGTCACGCATCAGGACACCGGGCATTTCTCAGAAGAGAGGATTAATCAAGACATGATACAGCAGATAGCTGGGCCACACTCTGTTTTGACATAAGCTCTCTGAGGAGAGGACCAGTCTGTGACAAACGCTTTTTGCCATCAGTGTTTCTACATATAGGTCCTACTAGACAAACATTGTTTTTCAATTCACACAAGCAAAAAAATAAAGAAAGAACAACATGAAACATAACAAATCAATCAATCAATCAATCAATCAATCAACTTTTATTTATATAGCGCCTTCCACACCCGTTACAGGAGGCCAAGGCGCTGAGAACAACATAAAATCATGATAAAAAGAAATATTAAAACATTGAACAATAAAAAATACATAAAAGCATAAAAACATAAAAGCATAAAAACATAAAAGCATAAAAACAGGCAGACATCAAGCGTTTTCTGAAAACGCTAGATGAAAAAAGTGGGTTTTCAGCCTACTCTTAAAAACCGGCAGAGATGTAGAAAGCCTAATTGACGGTGGCAGTTGGTTCCAGAGTGACGGTGCTAAGGCTGAGAAAGCCCGGTCCCCACGAGTCCGACACCTCGTGCGAGGGACAACAAGCAGGCCCTGATCAGAAGAGCGCAGAGATCGTGATGGCACATGCTTTTTCAAGAGCGCCGCTAAATAAGGAGGGGCGCCTCCCTGAAAGAAATGAAAAACAAACACCAGAAGCTTAAAACGTGCCCGATAAAAGACTGGAAGCCAGTGTAGGGAAGCCAACACTGGACTGATGTGGTCCCGTTTCCTGGCGCCAGTCAGAAACCTGGCAGCGCTGTTCTGCACAAGTTGGAGGCGATGAAGTGTTGACTGACCAAGCCCAGCATAGAGAGAGTTGCAGTAATCCAACCTAGAGATTACAAATGCATGGAGTACCTGCTCCAGGTGGACTCTCGACAGCATAGGCTTGATTTTGGCAAGGCGTCTAAGATTGAAAAAACACGATCGGATAACAGAATTCACGTGAGCATCAAACTTAAGTCCCGAGTCAATTCGCACCCCCAAGCTAGTGACAACTTGCTTCAAAAAGGGAGAGAGAGGGCCCGGGTCAACTACTGAACCCGCAGCAAGCCTGCTGTTTGGATTAAAAACAATGAGCTCTGTTTTACCCTCATTCACATGCAAATAGTTAGCCGCTAGCCAAGATTTCACCTCGTTGAGACAGGACACAAGGGACATGATAGCAAGACCATTCCCCTGACGAAACGAGGTGTAGATCTGGCAGTCATCAGCATATAGCAAGAAAACAACACTTTAGGTTCTTTCAATAAAAAAAAAGGTAAAATAATCAAATTTTCCACAAAGAAACAGAACAAAATCAAACAAGTGTTTTTTCCCACTTTAATTACGACCCTGGGTTATATATATATATGTGTGTATATGTATATATATATATTTTTCATCGTAAGGAGTCTTTGGTCTGCACTTTGTCTGATCCTTCACCTGGGTGACCCTACCAACTGTTTTCCTGTGTGTATTTCTGCAGACATTCTCCACTTAGCTACTGATTAAGAATTCTCTAATGCCTGCCTTTCATTTATTATGTTTTTACTTATTCTCATGTCCGATCTCATATATCAGAATTCTTTTCCTTTTTTTTCTTTTCAGTGGCCCTAATCCTCTTCTGTACATTCCAGTGTTATTTTTACCACTAAGTTAAATTAACACTGAAAATGTAACAGTCTAAAGAGTATTTTTTTATTCTTGTACAGCTCTGACCCGCTGAAACCAATTCATATCAAGACTTCTAACAAATAACTTTTAAATATTTGATTACTTTTTGTTCCAGTGATTTAGAACATGAAAATGACCTGTAATCAAGGCAGTTACCCTTAAGGCCAGCAAGTCAAACTACTTAGAGAGAAGAACTGACACGTGACAGTGTAGATATAGAGTACCAGCATCAGGGGAAGGGCACAAATAGATTGCAGAAGAGTAATGGAAGTGCAGGAAGGAGCCGGTCTAGGAGGTGTTCTCTGAAGAGCTGGGTCTTCCAGAGTTTCTCTGTTATCACAACAGACTGAACATCTTCTCATGACTGGTGACTTTAATATTCACATTGATGATGCTAATGATACATCTGCAGAACAATTCTTTGGAGTGCTTGAATTATTTGGCCTGCAACATGTATGTGGACAAACAAGTATGTAAATAAATGAAAATCAAGAAAATCATTTATTACAGTAAATTAAACACTTTGACCTGTATACATTTTATCATTGTTGGAATTTATGTATAATATAAATAATACATAGACAAACATGCAAATGAATTTATTACAACTGAAAGCTACATTTAAATCTTTTTAGATACAAGTTAACTCTGAAATTAACGTTTGCTCTTTAAAAGCTATCTAAAAATGTCAACATAACTAATTCAATGTTTAATACCTGTAAATATTTAATCAAATCAGACAAAAATGTGCCTTGATAGTTGCTGGCATCCAATTTGGTAGTTGAAACTGATGTTTTACAGGGTTAAAGCAATTCATTGGTCATAGGAGTTTTATCGCATTTACCAAAAGTATAAGCTATATTCATATTAAAGACAAAAGAAAAAAAAATAAATCACACAAAAATTTTTTATATATATTAGTCTCCTGATTTCAGCTTTCTCTCCTCATTTTCAGTGAGAGGCTGCTGGGAGAGGATTTTTTCATGCAATCGGTGGTGCTTGCCTATACCTAGCTTTGGCAGGCCTCGATTCAGCCCCTCAAGCAGCACACATGCCTTGCAAAGTGCCTGGCTGGAGATGTAGCCACAGCGGCTGCAGGTTCCCTGGACAGGCATCTTCACCCCCTCACGCACAGACAGATTCTCACCAGAGTGAATGATATCTATTATAGAGCTAGATCGTATGCTCTCCAGGTCTTTCAGAAATGTTCTTGCATAGCCACGGTAAGCATTGGGGGAGTAGATGCACTCAGTGGAAAAATAGTCTAACTTTTTAAAATAGGCATATAGAACAATCTCTTTCTCATAAGCATATTTGAGGGGTTTGCAACGTGGTACAACCCCATCACCCTCACTGGCTGTGGAGATGGCTGTGCAGCGACGTAGACGAGCGATGTCGCCTCGCAGGACATTCATCAACACGGTCTCTGCCACATCATCAGCATTGTGACCTGTGCAAAAAAAATCAAACCGTCAAGTTATTCAAATGCAGCATTTAGGCTAGCATTGATCATGTTCAACTCTTTGAGTTTACCTGTACAGATCTTATCAACTTTCAGCATGATGGCTCCTCTGTCCAGTGCCTGTCTTCTGAACACTCCACAGAAAGTGCAGTTGTTTTTCAGTCCCACCTGCTTCACTATAGCATCCATAGTCCAACCATACAACTCCTCATATGACACAATCTTCAGTGGCAGCTCATACTGTTGCTGATTCCTCTTCACCGTCTCCAATGAGTCATCCCGGTAACCAGTGATTCCCTCATCCACCGAGATGAGCATGAGTTTGAGGCCATAGTTGTACCGCTCATTTAGGAGCTTCATGATATGTGCAAGCACCGTGGAGTCTTTTCCTCCAGAGGCAGCGATTCCTACAGTCTCCCCAGGTTTGAACAGATTTGCTGCTACAATGGTCTGATGCACTTCCTCTTCAAAGGCAAAAAAGAAGCACTCCTTACACAGAGAGTGGCCAGTTTTTGGACGTTTCAGCATAGCACGTTTTTCAGAGCAGCTGCTGCACAAAGCTGGCATTTTGACTCCTGATAGCTGCATGTTAGAGAAAAATATTTAAATGATAGATTAAAAAATAAACAATTCCAAAATATCTCTGACATCAACATCTTACTAAATTAGGAGCCCAAAATTCTTTTGTTTCTGCTGCTTTAGCTGAGCTGAAA
>SSNS01000251.1:470270-547639 GCA_006937985.1 Aphyosemion australe
GAGGGTGTAGTGTCTTGCCCAAGGACACAACAACTGCGACAGACTTGAGGAGCGGTTCGAACCTGCAACCCTCTAGTTATAGGGTGGGCACTTAACTCCTCTGTCACTGTTGCCCTAAACTCATTATGAACTCCTCTGTGGACCAAAGTGTTCTAAAAGTCAAAAATCATGCCGGTTGGAGCTTGGAGGACTGTCATAAAATAGAACAATATTTCATGTATGAGGGTGGATGAGAATAATTTTAGAACTTCCAAAAGAACACTTAACAGCATTCTGTTCTGATATATTAAACCTTAAAGAGGCTGGTGACTGCACACCATGAGAACCACTGCCATTAAAATACAACATGATGACTAAGGCAGGGAATGGTTTTAGTAGCAAGCATACAGCTTGACGTCCTTTCCAATACCACTGAGAAAATGATCCACAATTTTACTGAATCAGCCCGTTGCTTCTAATGGAAGCACAAGGCTTTAACTAGAAAGAGAGTTAGCATTTGTAGCACATACATTATTGAAAATATATTAACTCAGATGTAGGTGTTTAGAAATTTAAATGATGTGATTTTCACCTTGAAGCACAAACACAACACCACCAACTAACTCCAGGTCAAACAAGTTTTATTTGCCACTGAAACATACATGGCACTCGTCACTGGGCACAAGCAGCGTTTGTCATGGTTAGGTCAAGGTAGAGGTCAGGCACTTGGGGCAGAGTGGGCTCTGGGAAGCAGGGGAGGATCCTGCTCAGCTGGCTCCTGCTTTAGCAGGAGGGGCAGGAGGAGCTGGGGCAGGATCTGGATCTGGGCCAGGCACGGGAGCAGGGTCAGGAACGATGAAACAGCCCCTCTTGTGCCACTGCATGTCCCGCACACGTCTGACAGACTGGATCTGAGGAGCAGGGGCCTCCCAGTCGTTCCAGTGCTTGAAATCTCCTCGTTCAAAGATAAACTGCCGACCCCTGTACCCTGGGTACATGTAGCCAACCCATCTGGAAGAACACAAATTTGTCAGGATGAGCAAATAAAAACAAATAAAACACCAGAAATAATGAGTGATTTGGTTGAACAAGAGATGAAGGGGGAATCTTACGTTCCGTTAAGAGCCTTGACACTTGCAACGCGGTCCTGAAAACCATGGCCCCACAAACTTGGAACATCATCATCAACAATTTCCATCTTTCTGCCAGTAAACCCGGGGTTCTCATACAGGTGTAGCTTGTGTTCAGAACTATCCTACAGAGGAGAAAAACACACATCTAAGTCCTAACTTCTTCAGTTAATACTGGCTAAAAACAAATAAAATCCCACGTTGTTGAAACTGCTGCAGTCACTCACCACTTTGAGTGGCCTCAGAGACAGGAGGGAGTAGCTGCGCTGACTATTGGTCCAAGTGTCCCAGCGTGGATATTCACCTTTCTCCAGAATAAACTGCTCCCCAGTGAACCCGTGCCGGTCATAACCCACCCAGCTGAGAGGAAGAAACGATGAACAAAAGAGTTTTACTTCATTAACATGACCAACTTGAACTCCTAGCTGTTTTTGGAGCGTCTGAATTCAGCATCACTTACGGTCCTGACTCAACAATCACAGATCCAACCTTCTCCAGTGCCTTCTCTGTTACATCTTTACACTCTGCTAAGAACTCCGCCTTGCAGCCCTGGAAGTTTTCGAACTCAAACAGCACCACCTGGAATCAAGAACAAACCCAGGATTTTATTTCTGTCCTAACTTGGAGATTTGAGAGAAAAGTCTTCAGTATGGGACTCATTATACAGACAGTGGGCAGCCATTCAGATGTGCTTACAGGAAAACACTAATAAAAACACACCTTCACATGAACGCCTGTATAAGATGATAACTCATTTAGGATCAAACCAGATTTCACCTTCAGGCAGAAAGTTGTCCGAGTACCTTGTATGTGGCTCCAGCTCCCCCCTGGCTCTTCCCAGCAGCCAGCTGGTCTGGGGCACTCTGCTGCTCCGACATCCTCCTGATCCACTGCTCCTCCACTTTTTGGCAGCAGCACAGACAAAGCACCATCCACCAGACACACACACACACACGGGCACAAATATACACACAAGAGGAACGTTTCATGTCAGTTTCACCTGAAATAAAATTCACTTTTTGATTGGACGTATTGTTAATGAAACTCTTCACAAGTTGAACTCCATTATCCCAGAACATCCAAGCCTGGGTCTTTATTGTTGCAGAGCCATCTAATTCCTTTGCAGAGATGATAAATCAGTGGAATTAATCCCTGTGTCCAGAATGAGGCGTTTTTACCTGGATATGCCTGCTAGAAAATGGTAGTGTCCCTCTTTTGTGGTACAACTTGGTGTTTGGTGGGGTTGAGCCATTAGAGGGCCAATCCGGGGGGGTATTTATGGTTTATTTCTGGCCACAACAGCAGAAAAGGGGGAGCTGTTGATACAGCAAGTCTGTCGCTCACATTGTGTCCGTAACGCTGCCTCTCAATAGGCAGCTGTGTTGGCACACGCTGCCCTGCCCGCCCGCCCGGCTGCCAGTGAGCGCTGTGTGCGGGCACATGGAGACAGAGCCAAGAGGATTCAGCAAATAGGCCTGCTCAGCACAAACACACACAAATATACACTAACTGTCCAGCTACACAGTTCTCCAACCGCACAAACATTTCTCACACTTTTCTAGTACATCCAACACACTGACACAGGGGAGGATGCCTGATGTTCAGCACTGTGACAAAGGCATTTTCCTCCTTGCAGATTTCCTTTGTTTTTGCTTTTTTTTTTTGGTCACAGTTCAAGGTTTAAGGTCAGCAAAGTTTCCCTGAGTTTTAGAATGAGGATTTCATTTGTTAGGCATAAAAATAAATCAATCCAAACCAAGCTGGTCCAATGTGATCGACCCCTCTAAACTTCTGGTAGCCATCCTTGGCAGCAACAACATGCAGTCAGGTTTTTGTGGTAACTGGTAAGGCGTCTCTCTCATCACTGTAGAGGAACTTTTCTTTGCAGAATTGTTCTAATTCAGGGTTTTCCCATCATGAAGGGTCTGTTTAAGGTTGTGTCACAGCACTGGCTCATTGTTCTGCTGCATCACCCAAGTGCACCTAAGAATAAGGTGATGAACTGAAAACCAGACATTCTCCTTCAGGACTCTCCTGGTAAAAAGCAGAATTCATGGTTCCTTCAAATTGATCCAGGTCCCGAGGCAGCAAAGCAGCCCCAGACCATCACACTACCACCACCATGTCTGACTGTTGCCATGATGTTTTAGTGGTAGTTTTTCTCCAGATGGGACTCACATCTCCTAGAAAGTTCTGCTTTTGTCTCAATCCATAGAATTTTTTCAAAAAAATTATCACAGATCATTTTTGGTAAATGTTAGGTGTAGTGTAGAGTTTTTGGTCAGCAGAGGGTTTGGCCTCTCCCATGATGCCATTTTTAGCCTCTCATTTCTTTCCTAATGTTGAATCATGACCTCTGACCTTAACCCTTTATAGGCTGAATGATCAAATAGGATCTCATGTGAACTTTTAAGTCTTGATTTGCAGCCTAAACCAGAAACTTTAAAAAAGAAAAGACTGAAGACGCAAGAGTTTTAAAAAGTAAAAAACACAAAAACGTCTTGAAAAGCCCCACTCTCTTTCAAGGGTTAAAAACTAAATACACTGCTCACAAAAATTAAAGGAACACTTTTTTTTATTGGGCCTGGCATGAAATCAATTAAACCTGTCTGATAATTTTCTGGTTGATTAAGCAGCTGAGGGCATTGTTAATCACTTTCAGCTGTATTGGTGTTCATGGACTTAACGACAGGTGCACTAAAGTGGCAACAATTACAAAACCCTCAAAACAGGACTGGTTTAACATGTGGAGGTCATTTCAAGTTTCTCCCTCTTGATCTTTTTTGGCTGGTTTTCCACTCGTGCTAGTTTTGGCTTGAGTAATTATCTCTACTGGCAGCATGAGGCGATTCCTTAACCCTACAGAAGTTGCACAGGTTGTCCAACTTCTCCAGGATGGCACATCCACACGTGCTGCAGCAAGAAGGTTTAATGTGTCTCCCAGCACAATCTCCAGAACATGGAGGAGATTTCAGGAGACTGGCGGTTATTCTCGGAGAGCTGGACAGGGCCGTAGAAGGTCCACAACCCATCAGCAGGACCGATACCTGCTCCTTTGTGCAAGGCGGAACAGGCTGAGCACTGCTCGTGCCCTACAGAATGACCTCCAGAGGGCCACTGGTGTGAATGTCTCTACCCAAACAATCAGGAACAGACTTCATGAAGATGGCCTGAGGGCCCGACGTCCTGTAGTGGGCCCTGTGCTCACTGCCCAGCACCGTAGAGCTCCACTGGCATTTGCTCAAGAACACCAGAATTGGCAAGTCCGCCACTGGCGCCCTGTACTTTTTACAGACGAGAGCAGGTTCACCCTGAGCACCTGTGATAGACGTGAAAGAGTCTGGAGAAGACAAGGAGAACGTTATGCTGCCTGCAACGTCGTTCAACATGACAGGTTTGGTGGTGGGTCAGTGATGGTCTGGGGAGGCATATCCATGGAGGGACGCACAGACCTCTACTGCCTAGGAAATGGTGCTCTGACTGCCATAAGGTATCCAGATGAAATCCTTGAACACTTTGTCAGACCCTACGCTGATGCAGTAGGTCCTGGTTTTCTCCTAATGCACGACAATGCCCGGCCTCATGTGGCAAGAGTATGCAGGCAGTACCTGGAGGATGAAGGAATTGAAACAATTGAATGGCCTTCACCATCCCCTGACTTAAACCCAATAGAACATCTGTGGGACATTATGTTTCGGTCCATTAGGCGGCGCCAGGTTGCTCCTCAGACTGTACAAGAGCTCAGGGATGCCCTCACACAGATCTGGGAGGAAATGCCACAAGACACCTTTCGTTGTCTCATTAGGAGCATGCCCCGACGTTGTCAAGCATGCACACAAGCTCGTGGGGGCCACACAAGATACTGAAAAGCATTTTGAGTTGCAGAAATTACGTTTTTGAAATAATGGACTAGCCTGCCACATCTTCATTTCACTCTGATTTTAGGGTGTCTACACAATTGAGCCCTCTGTAGGCTGAAAACTTTTATTTCCATTAAAAGACTTGGCATCCTTTTGTTCCTAAGACATTGCCCTGTCGTTATTTGTATAGATATCCAACTTCATATTGAGATCTGATGTATCTAATGTGTTTCTTTAATTTTTGTGAGCAGTGTATTTTAATGGATTTTTAAATAAAGATGTACAGCATGTTAACTCAAAGGTGTGACAATTATTCAAAGAATAAAATATGTATGCATTAATCAACCGTTTTCTTTTTCAGTTCACCGCTCACCAAGCTGGCTACAGGAGTCGAACCGATTCAAACTCAAATTCTAAGAAACACAGTAAACCGGTCACCCAGGATAAAGATAGGAAGCTTGAAAAGCTACATAAAGTAAGGAAGATGATCACTATTTCATGTTTAAACTGAATTTAACATCATGTGAAATAATGTCTTCTTGAGAAGATAATTGTATTTGTTAATTTGTTTTTCAGTTTCCTGGAAGATCTACAGTTCTCTGAAGAGTTCCACTTCAAACCAGAGATGTTTAAGTCAGAAAAGAAAGCAACTCAGTTGAGATGAGTTGCTTCCTGAACTGAGCACTCGTGCACGCACACACACAGCTGTAGGTCTGGAATAAAGATGAAAAAAATTGAATTTTGAGGCTGTAGCTCAAGACAAGTAATTTCTTTTATTAAGAACTTATACACTTTAGGACACTGGCCAGTACAACACAGTGCAATACATGTTTTTACTTTCAAATAAAAAAATAGGAACAAAGATAGACATAAAATACAAACCCTCAAATTCTATGACCCAAAAAACAAGTCCATACACACAGAAACCTGGGACAATCACTCCAAAGCCTCCAGCAACACATTCACTTTGCTTGCATCACACGAGCGAGCCGCGCCAATGGAAAACATGGCCAACGTGAGGGGGCAGAGGTCAGTGCTGTAGTGCATCAAGTGACAAAGTGCTTTGTAGAAGTGTGAGTGAATGGGTGGGAGGCAGACAAGAGGAGGTGCTCGAGCTCTAAAGGAGGTCAACATGTTCACATTTATTTAGAGTTTAAAAAAATAAAGTAGAGAACTCATTTAGAGTGTAGTGGATGAACATCTCCTCCTTGGAGTAGTGTGAGCCAACACCGCCACGCTTTAAGTCCATCAGCCAGAGGAGAGCTTGATGTGACAGGGACGATTGTGCATGCAGGGTCAAGATCAGGGTAGGGGTTCCTTAGTTAGGAAGACAATGCCAAACATGATTGAGGAGGCGAGAGCAACTGAAAGACAGTATGGCTTTTATCAGACTCTTGTAGCTTTCCAGTTTATTAAGCAGCGGGAAGACAAATGTTTGTGCTGATTTGTTTTGTGCATGATTGACAGATGCAAAGCCACTAGCCCAAAAGCCCCCTGTCCCTCATTCATAAGAAAGAAAATACTAAATCAGACAAAAACCTTTTACAGTACGCAGCAACTGTTACACCGCTCAGCTGTGGAGTGTCTCAAAGGAAGGGAGGCTGAGGAGCCTCTAGTGTTGTGATGCATCGTACAGTTTTCTATCATCAAAACTATCTCTCTGTTAAACCAGCAGTACAAATATAACAACTATAGTTATCAACATGTTCCCACAGACCATCAGAGCCAGATGTGATTTGTTCTCTAGATTCAAAAACTAATTAGTGTCTGAAATGTTATCTTATGGCAATGCCTGTGTGACTCTGATCAACAGCGCGCACACACACACACACACATACGCCATGTAACATCTTGGCTGGATTGTTCTCCAGCCTGCGATGAATCACGTCCAGAGAAACAAAAAAACGAGGCATTGTGGTCCCACATGTTAAACGTCTCCTGAAGCGTAGCCTGAGAGGAATTCTTTGAAATTTCATTCCTTTTTTCTCAGATTCTCTGGTTGCTTCTACTTAGAGTTCATGTAAAGTCCCTTTAGGTGCAGCAGAGAATCCACAGGTGAAATGGATGGAGCACAGCAAGCATGAGGATAGTGTGTCCTTGCTCTTGTTTGTTTTTATTCTCCAGGTCAGAGACTCTCTGTTAGGAAAAAAAAGGCACCATGCACAATTGTGAACCCAGCAGGAAGAAAAAAAAACTATATAAAAAAAATTCTATGAAAAAAATATATATAAATATACACATGTATATAAGTGTGTGTATCAGCAGCTGTAAATCCACTTCCTCCTAACGTCTGGGTCAATCATTAAGGCTTCTATTTCACACAGATTCATCTGTTAAGGCAACCTTAAATGAGAAAAAGGAGAACATTTCAAAAACAGACGATAGAAAATAACAGAGCTTTTATTGTGTCATTATTGCTTATTTAAGACAAATGAAGACAGAAAAAAACGAACATTTTACCTCATTGTTCACTTAGGTTTCACTCTCATATTGACTCAAGCGTTTCTTAGATTTGAGCTCTTTTAACCACTGTGGTGAGTCCTCCTCGCTGCAAAAGAGAAGCCGCAGCAGTAAACACACAAACAGCTGCAGAGCTAAACTTTATGTTCAAATATTCTGTGGACGCAAAACCACTAGCTGCTGCTGCTCACCTGTTCTCTTTCCCACCAGGTGGGGGCAGAACACGCGTAGCCCGTCGGAGGAACGGAGACTTAGGGGAGCGAGAGAGGTGGGAAGGAGAGGGAATAGGTCCATCTGTTTCAGAGTCACTCCTCTTCTTCAGCTGGGCCTGACAAAAAGTGGAACATGTTTATATATGAAACCTATCTAGTGCTTTGCATGAAAATCTAATAATAGCTGCTGGCTCACCTTTAAAGCTGAAGGATCCACACCAGGAAACAAGGCAACTCTCTGTGGCTGTGAGACAACAGCAGGTCCAGAATCAGCTCCTCTGGTCTTCTCCTCAGGCTCCGAGTCATCGTCTTTACCCTCTGCCTTTGGCTCTGTCACCAGAAGGCCACATGAACAGTTCAGTCTGATTAAAGGTTCATTCTTGTTCCTAACACTGATGTCCAGGAACGTATTCAGATGAACCAGTGCTTAGGACATTTGGAGTTCAGAAGTTGAATGTTTTGTACATTTTCATTAAAATAAAAGAAGTTCTTGGTGAATTATTTACCAGTTGAGTCTCTGTACAGCCAGTCCTCTGTGGTTCCTCCTCCTTCCTGGACCTGTGCCGCACTCGCACGGCTCGTCTTGGACGGCCGTGTCCTTGGGGCTCGTTTCTTCCCGAGCTGGGCTCTGGAGCGGAGAACGCTGTTGTCTAACAAAGCTAACGGAGCCTGACAGTGAAGAAGACAAAAGAAAGAACAGCAGATAAACAGAGAGAAGAACTGAGAATACAAGTGTTGTGAAGAAAAATGAAGGTTAACGCTTACTTCGGGGAAAGGAAGTGGCTGGCTCTCGGATGAGGACAAGGCAGGGGCACCGTCCAAAGTGTCCGAGGACAGGTGAGCAGGTGAGTGTGGTGTGGGCTTTCTTGGGGAGAGACTCAGATTGCTTTCTGAACTAGGAGTAGCAGGTGTCAGGCTGCAACAAAGTTCAAATGAAGAGATGTCTTTAGACATGAAACACCTTTAAAACAACTGGTTTAAACGTGCATCAGTTTTACAGTATTGTTGTAAATTTAGACCACATGGACTCAGTAATACTGAAGAGTCAGTGTTATAGAGAACCATCATCAATAAAAGGTGGATGGTTGCACAGATAACACTACCAAGTACTAATGCACATTTAGATTCAGTCGTTTCAGTAAAAACCTTTTTAAAACTATGTAACATCAGAAAAATTATTCGGAATCTGTTTCTCTCATCTGACTTTCTTCCATCTTTACAGAAAAAAGATGGACCATGTACAATTCAAGTTGTTGGTTTTTAATTAGATATTCAAGTTTTATTTACAATTTATTTCACAAATCCAAACCACAACATCAGCTTTTTGTCCAACCATAGCCAATTTACAGTTTTACTATTTGAATAGAAATACTCCTCATATGTGTTGTTTTTACTATAGTGTATTTTTTAGGCTCTGGCCAAAAGCTTTATATTTAGAAAATTAAAGTCTAAATTTTGGTGCCCAGAAGAGACTAAAGAGAAGAACCCAGAAACACCAAAAAGAGAAAAGTTTTAATAATAATCATGTGAGAGCATTCTGGTAGATTAAAGCATCAGGATCGGCCTTTTCTAGGAAAAAACTTAAGGCAGTAAACAAATTCACTTCAGTCCTTGTTGGATGCAAATGACATTTGACCCTTCAGTCACAACTCCTGAGAGAACCTGTATTTTGTTGGTGTCCGTTCTGGTTACGTGACTTGAACTGAAGGTTACTGTAAAGTGTAGCAGCACCTGTCATCAGAGCGCAGTCCCGTCTCCCAGGTCCCGTACTGACTGTCGGTGTCATGAACAGGTGTTTCAGAGCCTTTCCCTTTGTTTTCACTACTCTGATTCTGCTGCACCTGCAGGCAAGAAAACAGGAAGTTAAACTGGACCAGAGTCATGCTCCAGTCTGAAGGCGTGAATCAGCTTCTTAAGTGGTTCTCTGCAAATCTGTATGTTGTAGCATTCTGCTGCCACTTGGGGGCAGTGTCAGAAACACATGAAGGCCTATCTGGTTGTTCTGCTGTGGGGGGAACAGAAGTCAAAGTGGGCAAATATCTGCTCTGTGTTTTTTATTAAGTGTTTTTAACCCATCCTTCTTTATAAAGTCAAATAGACTCAAGTGATTCATTCTTAGTATATTTGTCTGAAATAACTTCCCATCATGACTTTTAGCAAATGTGCATTCAACTAATGAACAGACCCCTCTCCAAACTTTACATGTTAGTTTTTTTTTGTCAACATTACCCACAATCCTTCACTCTAAAGGTGAGATTTGTGCAGTTATGTCCCAGGTTCAACTATGATGGAAATAATCCGAATATGTTTGCTAATATTTGTGATTCATTTACGTCTTATTCTCAAAGTCAGATTTAAATTAGATTATTTGATACAAAAACAGCAGCAGAGTAAAGTATAATAAATGTGCATCAGCTGCTACGGAGGTGCCAGAGGTTATGCTGATGCAGCAGCAGGTTGTGGAGCTTAAGCAGGTCACCGTGGCAGAGCAGATAACAAAAGGTAAAGGGAAGCGCTAATGGAGACAGGATCAGAGTGAGGACAGCGATGGGAGGGTGAGTGATTGTGTGCTGCCTACTGAACCATGCCGCTTTTAATGAAGCCGTTACAGAGGACATACTGTCTCAGAACCAAGCCGGGCTCACAGAGCCACGCCTACACACAAACTGATAACCCTGGCCCAAATAAAAGGGAAAAAGAGCCAAACAATAGAAAATCCATCCTGTCCTTAGATGCTGGACAGAGAAATTTGATCCACCTGGTTCTCTAGCTGCCCAGGATATTTGATCAGCTCACTACTGAGGTTTAGTGTGCACTGATTGTAGATCAGCCAATTATTTTGAAAGCCTCATGAATCCATTTCCTGTATTCTTTGTCTGTGCAAGAGCAAATATCCAAGAGTGCTGCAAAATAAGTGCAAGAGAGACAATTAAGCAGGACAAAACCCACAAGAGATGGAGCATAACTGTGAAAAATGTTAATTGCTGGTGCATGAAACAACTAAAGAGTGTGAGCAGTGCAGGATGTCATTAATCAGCGAACTCTTTCCTGACAGGAAATGATAAAACTGAGAACAGTGAGAATAGATTCCTGCTCCTCAGGGAAAGCACTTCAGCTGAAGATTTACAAAACTCACACTTCTCAAGCTGACATCACATTGTCTCACAGCTCGTCTTCAAAATACACCAACTTCACACTAGTTAGTGAAAATATTCCACATCAGCAAACAGGTTTCTTTTGGAAACATCAGTGTGGACGTTCGGGGGCTGCATGCAATCCAGCCTTTTCAAAGTAATGTTTGCACATTGTGTCATCTGATGATGCTCTACATGTTGCTGCTGCAACCAGGGCCTTGTAAAATTCTGGTGATAAAAATTCCTATCTCATGTGTTTACTACTCAGCCCAAACACACCCAGCACACATCTCAACCTGATCACTTTAGAGAAGAAGCAGAGCATTAGCTGGAATACATTAGAGAATTGGTGTAAAATTAAGGCTGCTTATTCATAATCGTTGACTGTGTTTAGTAAAAAAGAGCCTGAGGCAGGTCATAATCTCATAATCAACCACATACAAAGAAATGTGGTTGATAAAGGGAGCCAGGGAAGCCAACAGCAATGACTTATAGTTGTCAGGGGGAAGGCTTTTCACTAATAACATTAGCAATAGTCAACTTCCCCTGGATAGGAAGGGTGTGTCAAGGAAAACAACAAGACAAAGAGCGGATGAATAGAAGGATGAAGGAGAGAAAGGCCTGACTGATAATCAGCAGAGGGAAAGGCAGGAACTAAATCTTGGAAACTTCAGATTGTTGGACAGAATCCAGGAACAGAAGTTGGTGGAAAGTGGGCAAACAGGTAGCAGTTCCCTGTGAAAGGAAGAAGTCAGCTGTGAAGCGTCTAACAGATGGAGTCACGACAGAGAGTAGATCTAATACATGTGCTTACACGGAGGAGGAACACGCTCCTAACTTAGATCGTGATGCTGTCGGGGAATGTGAAACCAAATCACAGGCTGGAGCAGAAATTAATATTTGAAATCAGAACCAAATTGATTATGTTTGGTGTAGAGTAATCATCACCATCTGCTCCACTCTGACTCTACATTCTGGTTTTGGATTAGGTAAGGTGGGAATTTATTCACCATGAACTTCACAGGAATCACTATTAATATTCTGCACACATTCAACACAACCACTCCCTCAAACTCTAATCTCAGGCCAAAAAATGCATTCCAGTTGCATGACAGAAGGAGTTAGATCAAAACAAACTGAATTGTGTTCCGTACAGCAATAACAACACGGGTGACACAGGCCAGGGCTCAAAAATGTCTAAAGCTTTTAGCAGGAACAGAGGGAAGGAATGCAACAACCTGACCTGGCTTAAAGCTTTCTTCAGTGTGCTCTAACGGAACCTGGAGGATTACGCTCAGTCTGGAGTTTGTGTTCTCTGGATTTTCCCAAAACAACAATTGTTGGAGATGAAGTGTTTTGTCACCTGTTCTCATCACTTTAAGATAGAATAGTGCATTTAAATGCCCAGATCTAGTTATCACAACTACAACTGACCTTTCATTATTACGTATTTGACAAACCTTTTTAATGTTGATGTAATCCTAACATAAATCTTTCTGCTCACTCAAACGTGAGTGATAAGGAGTGAAAAGGCAACCAGAGACCAAAGGAAAACTTGGCTAACTGGAAAGCATAAATAAATTAGGTGTAGCTTTACAACTTTTGCAATGTAGTGTAAAGTTACGGTGATATCTATGATATTTTAAAATAATCTACCTACAGCCTACTAAAGCTGCACCATAGGGCTGTGCAACTAATCAAATTTGTTTTTCAATTTTCAAACTGGCTCCAGATGATTAAGAAAACAAAAACAATATTGATAAAAGGATTTTGTAACATTCTGCAACCATGCTTGTTTTTTTGTTTTGACTTCCAAATAATGCATAATTCTGTTCCTTCTGAAGAGTAAACTCACACCCGTAACTAGGATGTAAAAGTAAAGGTGGCAGAATCAGAGTAAATCACATCAGCGTATGTATGATGCACTTACATTTAAAACAAACTTTATTATGTCCCCAAGTGCTCTGTGGTGCAGATTCTAGCCAAATATTTCCATTTGGTTCCCTTTCCAAACTATGATGCTCTATACAGAGTCCAGTTTGGTTAAAGTAACCACAAAATAACTAGCTTTAGGCTTTACAGAATCAGAACACCTCTACTGTTAAGACTGTGTTTTAAAGATCAAGCCTACTGGTGATCCACATGCCTATGAACTAGGAAAGCACACCATAATATACATGTCTATTGCACCGTGTCACTTTCTCTGTGTGTTTATGGTGTCACCCAGCAGCATTCATTTGCTCTGACAGTCAAATTTAACTCTGATGACTTCATTCTGTCATTTAGACACTTACTAATAAGGAGGCAGGCTTCTCTCAGAGAAAACAATACCAGCTGTTCGTATCTAAAACTAACTAAGACTCAGCATCGCAAATGACAGCCACACTAAGCCATGAAACACCACTTATCTTTAGAAACTGTGAGTCACGAGGCGTTGTGTGGCTGTTGAACAAATAGGCGTTAGCTTAAAGACACCAGTTTCACTGCGATGTGTTGATTTCTAAATCCATTACTCCTACAGCTTAAGTGAAAGGAAAATTAAATTGCAAGCTAATATTTTATTCCATCAGATGCTAGTCAATGGTTAATAGTGACAAACATCCATAAACGGATGACAAAATGAGCGTTCAAACAGCAACTTCACCAATCAAAACGAGACAATGAGTCAGGAGTAAAGTAAGGGATGTAAAGGAGGCATAGAAAGAGTTGGATGAGCAGCAGAACAGCGTCAATAACAGCAGTACAAGTTCTTAGCGTGTCTGGCCGGAGACCACACAGCCGATTAAGGAGCAGCTGTTTTCAAAAAGCACAGGGACATTACTGCTAAATGTCTTGAATTCTGTGCTTTATTTAACTCCAGCAGATGTTGAACTAAAACGTCTCGGTGTGTAATTATAGTTTACAAAACACGAACCACAAAGCTGCCTTCTCAACATGTATTGTTCGTAGCTGGAACCAACATTTAACTTTTCTCTGTGTGTGTGTAGCATCTTACAGAAGTGGGGGTGTTGGGTGCCGTGCGTTTGCGTAAGGACAGGCGCTGTTGGCTGCGCAGGGAGAACCTGCGGATGGACTCTCGGCTGCGGGAGGCGAGGGAACGCAGGGAGTTGGTTCTCTTGAAGTCTCCGATTCCATCCTCTCCTCTGCCTCCCCTGTCTACCGAGCCGGACAACAACCCGAGTGCTCCGTGGAAAGAGCGACGAACATTTCCCATCCACCCCGACAACTGAGAGTGAGCCACGGACAGCTTGTCCCCGAGATACTCCATCACAAGCCTCCGCTGGTGAGACCCGTTGTGTCTGAACTGAGCCTGTGAGCTGAGCTGTGACTCTTGGTATTACGGCAGCAGCGACTCATTAAAGTCTTAGATACTCTTAAAGAGATGGCAGTCCAGGAATGGTGTCCTAGGTATTCACTGACGCATGCTGCGGGGTCAATACTGCAGCAGTGAGGAAGGTGACAGGGAGAACAGCAGCAGAACCAAGCTCGTCTCAAGTGGTGATGCAGCACAGATAGAGCAGGTCAGTCCATGACCATCGCAGGACTCAGACACTCCCCAGTTTTACTTCTAAAAGGCTTTTCTGCAGCATGGTCCCACTGGAGCAGTCAGGATTCTTGTTTCAACTCATCGGAGTGGAGGCTCCACGCTGTCTGCCTCAAGTGTGTCAGTAAAGCTTTCAAATGCCTATTTCGATACTCTGAGGATATGGCTGCTACGATACGTCAGGCACAACACCCTAATGGGTACATAAAGGTTACGCAAGGCCGGCACTTGATAGCAGCTATGAAGGGCACCACTCTGAAAACAGAGAAAAGCTGTTTTGTTGTCCTCCAACAGGTTTCTCTGGCTTCAAACAAAAATTTAGACTCAGTCTACAAGTGACAAAGACAGAATAATATCCTGAAAATGTCAAATGTTTAGTTAAACATTCACTTATGTCTTTCATACATTCCTTTTTCCTCTCACACCCGACAGTCCTCCAGGTGGGAGCCTCTCTGTTTTGACTGAAACCTAATTTATATCAAAACAAAATACTTCCCAGATCTGAGGTTACTCCATTTATCCAGAACAAAAGTGGCTTGAATGTAAAGTCAAAAGATCCATCTGTGCAGATATGCTACATGTTCGTAACAATCGGGTAAAAACTGCGTAGATAAATGATCAGAGGTCCGCTGGTGGCCAAAGGAAATCTGCTGTAGTCATTCGTATTCCATGAGGAAATCCAGAGGACACCCAAAGCAGAGCCAAACCGAGGAAACAGGAGAGAGCGCTGTAGGAGAAAAGTCTGATGAAGAAAAAAGGAAAGGAGGGTTTTCCCCTCCTTGCCTTCTTCTGCAGGTACAGGCAGGTAGGAGAAAATGCGTCAGCATTCTCTGCTCTTGAGCATTAAAGGACTCACCGTCAAGGAGAAACTGGGTGGAGAGAGAGGGAGTGTGGAGCAGATCCAGAGAGAGTGGTGGAGGGAATGGGAGGTCCCTGATTCAGAGCAGGAGGGGGAGGAGGAGGAAAGGGGTGATATATGTTCTGCAGTGCTCCATCGCTCCAGTTTGATTCAGTAGAAAATAAAGTGACTGAATTTCAAACCAGGAGGCACAGATGCAGAAAGCAAGAGTGATGAAAACATGTAACACAGCCAGAAACAAATCAGGGCAAGGGCATGACCGTCCAAAGAAAAACAAAAACCCATGTAAAGACCTGGCACGAATGAGAGAGAAGACAAAAAAGATAAGAGGGAGAGGTGGTGAATGAAAAAGACATTTAATTATATGCTCAACCAGTTTGTCAGCACGCTGTAGACAAAAAAGCAAGCTCACCAGGGGCAGTGTTTGTTTAACGCTCGCTCGGAGTCAAACTCATGCAAACAACAGGCCTTACCGACACACAGAGATGACGTAAACAGGTTTCTGCCAATAAAACTCTGCCCTGCATAAAACCTCTGCAGACTGGTCCAGAAGGTCCTCAATTAATTAACCAGTGAGCAGATTGTTGCAGAGGGGCTTCTGTTCCCACATGCCCCCTACAGGTAATGTATTCTCTCTATGGTAGCATGCTACAGGAACAGGTGTTGAGATGATCTCAGTTTACTGCTCCCATGAACCCCTCCTGGCTGTTTTCACTGTTTAACTCAAGACAACAAACTCAGAGATCTAAAGTCATTTTAACTTTAATATTTGAATTACAACTGTAGGCTGAATGGTTAAAGGACTTTGCTGCCACCTCTTTACAAATTCATAATATTTATAGTATTTATATATTCTTATACTCCTAATTTATTTATTAAAGGGGTCCTATAATTCAAAACATTTACCTTATTGTTGTTTAATATAGGCAGCCTGGGGTGTCAAATATACCATAAAAAATTCTGTGCCGTCTCTGACCTGCTGATCTGCTTTCCTATGCAAATTAGTAATGGTCACGGAAAATGGTTTGTTCTGAGAAAAGCTGGTTTAACACATCTTATAATTAGACACACACCCTAACATGTGTATGTCCAAACCCACTTCAACATCTAAAATTTATAAATAATGGTGCCGGTAACACTAGCCCGAGCTAATGCTATCGTCATTGTTGGACGAGAGGAAAACAAAGAAGAATGTCAGAGCACATGTGTAATGCTCCAGGATGTACTGGGAATATCCAGACTTTGAATGAATGTCAGGTAGATCTACAGTTTGCCTACTGAGGTATCTGGATACAGCACATGGCTGTAAACAGAGTTTATAGCTCCAGGCAGCCATTAGGGTAAACTGGCTAATCAGCAAACAGCTCATTTAATATTCATGTACTGGCCGAGTGGGTGGGGTAAACCAGTCTTTACCATTATAGGGCTTTATTATGGGGTTGTGTCTGGCCATACATCAGGGCTCCTGGGTCATTTTGAGCCCCTACAAACTTTAGAGGCTCAAATAACAGTTTCCAGTTGTAAAACATGTTGTTCTACGACCCCTTTAAAGCAGTTCTGAAAGTCAAAAGGAGGTCCAACCGGATACAAGAACGGTGTACCTAATAAAGTGACCACATTGCGTTTACAAAACAAAAATACTTTATTAGCTTTTATACATTAAAATGTTCTGGGTTACAACCTTCCAACTCCTGATGCAAACAGGAGAAAATGTAATAACACATTACAAATAGTTGTAATAGGAACAAAACGTTGTTCCTATAATTTTCCTGGTACTTATGGCATCATCAACTGGGAAGTGAGTCATAACAGCTCATCACTTTCCCTCTTGACCTCATCAGTCTTGGAGCACCCTCAGCCATAAACTCAACCAGCAACAAGGTGGTAGTGATGTAACTGTTGTGGTTTTTAACAATACACCCAAAAGCACATTCAGAGCATTATGGATCATTTTAAAATGCTCTGATTTTACAAAACCATCCAGCATAAAAGATTTCTTGGCTCATGGTGCATAACCAGACCTTCATCGGTGGCCTACAGAGACTAAGATGGAAATGATAATAATATTCAATACTGATGCTTAAAATTTTTTTAACTCACAAATGCAGTAAACAGCAGCTCCTCCTTTAACACATTTTGAGTTTAAAATTCTTGCTTTATAAAAATTAATCTGTCTGCTTTGCTGACAGATAAATTTTTCCTATCTAAAAAACTTTGTGGAAAGTTCATTGATGCGGTTGTACTAAGTTGAATCATGTTGTGTTTTTAACTGATTTACGTTTAAAATATGTGGTTAAGTCAGAAAAACAATGTGTTAATTTAATTATTTCTCCCATAAACTGTTTAAAATGTTGATGTCTGGATAAATTTGTAACTAGTTCTTTAAAATCCAGACTATCAGCTGATTCCACATCATATTCCCATCTAAAACTCAACTTTGTTACATTCTAGGATGGCAATTGTTTAATTTCCAATTATTTCCAAGAATTAAGTGCAGTTAGCTTCACATTTCACATCTATCAAAGCAGAGCAATTGTTTACTTAATGATTGCAAACATGACCACTAGATGGCGGTGGTGACCTTGTCTGAGGTCTGCTAAACACCACTGTTTCTCTGATTAACAACATACACTGCCTGTTTTTCTTTGATTTAATTTCACCAAACGTTTAAGTGATTGCCGAGGACAATCATTCAGGATTTTTTACTGGCCATATTTCTTCCTCGAAGACGATGTGTCCCCACTATCCTTCCAGTTTTTAATAATGCATTGGACAGTTCTGAACCCAATTTTAGTCGTTTCTGCAATCTCCTTAGATGTTTTCTCTGCTTACTGCATGCCAATGACTGACCCTTCTCAAACACACTAACATCTTTTCCACGACCACCAGATGTGTCCTTCCACATGGTTGTTTAAGAAATGAGAAGCAACTCATTGCACCAGTTGAATCCCCTCCTTCCCTGATTGATTCTCATAGTGAGAACCCCCCCCCCAAAAAAGAACTCTTCGGATCTATGCGATTCACATGACCGCTATATTTGGCTTCAAAAACAGCGATTTTCGCCAAAAAGCGACAAGTTTGCAGGTATGTAATTTTCAATGGACATAGATCTGAGTGGCTTTTCTAATCAGAGCATTTCCCCATCTATTTTCTATTGGTGGCTAATGCAGGAAGAAGGGGTAGAAGACTTTTTCACATTCAGCCTGCATGTGAAAGTCAGAGTGAATTTAGTCTTTAATACAAAAGTGTTTGGCGGCAGAACACATGATCATGAAACTTGTTTGCTGAACAAGTTTCCCTACACAAGTTTCTCTAAACCATTCAAATAAGCTCCTGATAAAAGAGCAGTGATATAAGCTACTTACTAGCAATTTGTTTATTCCAAGGCTGAACTAAAGGGACGCAAAAGTGTTTGACTGCCTTTTGCCAGTAATGTCATGTGTGACAGGTGAGCGTGAGGCCTACAGTACTAGCCAGCGCCTTCACTTCTCTACTGTCCGCCTTCAAACAAATGACACTTCACCCAGACTTGAGCACTCAAAGACATGAGTGAGAAACACTGAAATGTAAACATTTTTCTGCAGCATGTAGCTACAACCTGAGCAGCCTCACTCACCAAACTGGGACGATCCTCCTCTCTGTGGGCACTGCGACTCCTCATTCTGGACAGACTTGCCTCCACAGCGCTGCTTGAAGGAGCGGACCGTCTCGACATGCTCCGAGACCGGAGCCTATTCAACTCCTAGCAAAACAAAGAAACTGTTCAGGTCTTTTTTGCATCATATAACATAAAACATACTTTCACAGAAATCACTGCACGCAATGGAAGGAATTACAACAGTTTTCTAGTAATTCAAGACTGCTATGATGGAAATGAACTCATTTTGTACAATGTCATGGACCTGTCTCACTCACCTTAGATCCATGAGACTTCCTGTGACTTGCTGCCTCTCCTCTGCTCTTTTGTGGAGGCTGAAGCTCTCTAGGGACCCAGATCTGCTCTCCAAGAGTGCTGGTGGAGACTTCACGGGGAGAGTTCCCAGTTTTGGGAATCATCCTTGGGGAAGGGGCCATAAAGGGAGGCTCATCTGGGAAAACAGGCCAGTGCCTCTGTGGATTTGGGAGTCGTTCCTCCTGCTTGAAGAGAAGCTGTTCTGGGGTGAGCTTGTTGGCAGGTTTGTTGGGTTCAGCCACAGGTTTTTCTACTGTTGTCTCAACAGGTCGTAGCTCCCAAGGATCCTGGGGAGACGCTGTCCATACTGGGCTCGAGAAACCCACTGAAGCATATGATGGTACCTTCCAGTTAACATCTCTTTCAGGTGTGGGCTGTAGTCTACCCCCTGATTCTGCATTAGGACCCCAAATACCAGACACAGGAAACAAATCTTTGCTTGGGGAGGCTTGAGTTTGAGATGTAAAGGAATCAATGTCGAGAATGACAGGCTTGTAGGGCTCCCTCCAGCGTGTGGAAGGGTCACTGCGCGGAGAAGAAGGCGGGTCATTTCTGAGCACTGAGTCCAGATCAAGAACTTTAGGCCTCATAGCCGATGACTCCAACCTGATTCTCTCCTGCTCCTCTTTTTTTTGCTTCTCTTTTAGTCGATGTCTTTCTGCTTCTTGCTGTTTGGCAACTTGTCTGATTTTCTCTACTTCTTCTTTTTCCATTTTTTCCTCAAGTCTTAGCTTTTCAAACTCTAGCTGTTCTGCTGGTTTTACCTTCTCAAACTCCAACAGCTGCTTCCTCTCCATTTCTTTGAGACTCTCTAAATCCTCCTTCCTTTTCCTTTCCTTCTCCTGTTCTCGTCTCTGCCTCTCAATTTCTATTTGCTGTCTCTCAATGTCTAATTGTCTCTGCTGCTCTCTCTCTAAATCGCTTCGCCTCTGTATCTCTAAGTCTCTTTGCTTTTCCCTCTTGATGGCCATCTGATGCTCCATCTCCTTTATTCTGGCTTTCTCTTTTTCAAGCTCTTTTATCCTCAACCTTTCTTGCTCTAACGCCATCTGTCTTAATCTTTCGGCTTCTTTTTCTGCATTTTCTTTAAGTCTCTGTTTCTCCAGCTCAATGAGTTGCTGCCTCTCCTTTTCTTTCTGCTTCTGTTTTTGAAACTCTAAAACCCGCTGCCTCTCTATCTCTTTAATTCTTTCCATCTCCTTCATCTTGTTTTCCTTTTCTATCTGTCTCTGTTTCTCTTCCTCCTTTTGTCGTTGTCTCTCTTTTTCACGTTCTTTCTCCTTTTCTAAATCGCTTTGCCTCTGTTTCTCCATATCGACCTGACGCTGGAGCTCCTTCTCTTTTTCAAGCTCTTTAATTCTCAACATTTCTTGCTCCAACGCCATCTGTTTTAATCTTTCTTCTTCTTTTTCGGCCTTTTCTTTAAGTCTCTGCTTTTCCAGCTCCATTTGTTGCCTGTCCATCTCTTTCTGCTTCTGTTTTTGAAACTCTAAAACTTGCTGCCTCTCCATCTCTTTAATCCTTTCCATTTCCATGATTTGTCTTTCTTTGTCCAATTGTCTCTGCCTCTCTTCTTCCTTTTGTCTCTGCCTCTCCTTTTCACGCTCTCTCTCTCTTTCTTGCTCTCTCCTCTCCAGTTCTAGCTGTTTTTCTTTCAAAAGTTGCCGCTGTCGCTCCCTTTCAGTTTCTCTTTGTTTTTTCTTTTCTAATACTTGCAGCTTTTGTTTTTCAAGCTCAATTTGTTTAAGTTTTTCCATAGCTTGCTGTTTCTCCTCAAGTTCCGGTTCCTCCTTTTCAAAAGCTTTCTGTCTTTGCCTTTCAAATTCTCTTTGCATCTCCCACTCCTTCATTCGCCGTTTCTCCATTTCCAGAAATTTTAGTTTTTCTTTTTCGAGCTCTCTCATTTTAGCCCTGTGTCTCTCTGCATCCGTTGTTAGTTCCCTCTTCTTTTCAGCTTCAATTATTTCTTCTTTGGTTTGTTTTTCCATCTGTGATCTGATCTCCATGGGTAAGGAATTGCTCCTCGGCATCGGTTCATCTAATGTATTGTGGAACTGAGTGGGTTTTCCAAAAGTTTCTTTTACTGACAGATTTCTTCTAACTGGAAAAGATTTTCCTTGTGAGCTGCCCAGAGCAGACCTCACAGAGAAATCATCTAAGAGTGCACTCATGTCTCCAAAACTTGTTCCTCCACTTCCAACAGAACCAGACTCCTGCATCTGACCCGTCAAAGCAAAATAAGTAGCCCTAGGTTTTGGTTGTTCCTCTGCCTGCAGCATCTTCAGTCGTTTAGGGGCTGCGGCCATTTCATCCTGGTCTGCTGCTCTCAGTCCATCTCTATCCAAAGCTACTTGTCTTTCCCCGTCTGAATCATTCAGCATCCCTTTATCAACACCTGCTTCTTGTTCAAAAGATGTAGTGGTCCATTTTTTTAAAGCTCCTATTCTGAGGTATCGTGGCTGCTGCTCTAATTTCAGCTGTGCTTGTGCTGGATCAGACCTCTCCACCATCGGCCTGCTCATCTCTGAGCGTCTGGAGCGGAGTGTCAGGGCTTTATCTTCCCATTTGGCTGCTGGGACACTCTCAACCACTGCCTTGTTCTCTTCAACTGCCTGCAATGTATCAAAGGCATGAAACACCCGGAAAGGACTTGATGGGGACATAGGTTCCTTGTAGGTGGCAGTGACCAGAGTTCCCTCATCCTCTGAATCTTCTTTATTTAACAAAATGCTACTGAGTGGATCCCTGGTTGTATTTGCAGATTCACCCTGGTCCATCACTAACACACTTTGCCTCTCGACAATATTTTCAAACAAGGAGGCTTTCACTGCATGTACTTCACCATCAGCACCATCTTCCTTGGAGGTAGCCTGTACCTGTCCTGTCTCAGAACATTCAGGTGTGGAAGACTTTTTGAGTAGATCTGAAGAAATTCTCAAATCCAGAAACATCTGGTCATTAGGAGTGAGAGCCGACTCTTCAGCCTGCAGAAATGAAGGCATGCAAACACATAAAATCTTTTCCTGGCACACTTCTAACACTATGTTTGTTTTTTCCAAATAGAATTGTGTAAAGGGATACATGTTTTTAAAACAATTCTTCACCAAAGGATTATACAATCAATAAAAACGACAACAGAACAAGACGCATTATGAGAACTCAAATGATCAACTGCTAGCAAATAACTGGCACACCTTTGATCTATGTTGACCTCAGGAGTATGGGTGTGGTGCTTAAGCAGTAATCAAAGCCTGACACAAGTGATTGTTTCTCTGCATGTTTTATCACCGAGAGCCACAGGGGATTATTAATTCTTGGTGCCTTTTTATTTGTCTAGACTCTAGTGTGTTGTTGCAGTGCCCCATTTCTTTTATGAAAATTCCAACCTAGACTCAGACTGCTTAGGGCTACAGTAGCACTAAACATTCTTTACTATGCCATGTTACTTGATTTCACTTCTGAAACCTGCCGCCTATCCTGATGTCCTTCTACAGCTTCACTATAAAAAATGTAATAAAGTAACAAGATAGGAAAAACTTTTCTGGCTTAGGACAAACTGAACTCAACTAAATCTCAACCCTACAAAGCTTAGCTCCTCACTTACCCCTCTCTGGGGATCTTTGCTGATTTCTTGGAGGTCTTCAGTGACTGAAACAATGTCTGGTGACTTCTCAGAAGAAAACCTGATGAACATACGTCACACAAGACAAAAACATGCATGACAATGAAGATTGAGGACAAAGACTAGGAACAAAAGCAGGCTAAAACACAATGTGCAGCTCTTACCTTTTGGTAAGGTCAAGAGGCAAGGGGCGGGGTTTCAGTACTGGTTTTACAACAGGACTCTGAGTTGGCGATACATCCTCAGTCAGCTGCTTAATCAGTGTTTTAACACCCACTGCTGGTTCTGTTTCGGGAACCGGCTGTACTGTAGAGCGGAGATCGTGTCCTGTGGTTCCCGTCACTGGAGAGGGCGATGAGTCAAGAAGAAGACTTATTCGTGACTTGATGCTACCAATGTGCTTTTCTTCCTCTGTGTCTTTCACTATGGATTCTTCTGCCCTTTTGTCGTTTTTGTCAGGAACAGTTAGATCAGTTACACCTTCAAAGCTTTGTGAGCTTTTATCCTGCTCCGTCTTCGGTGACTGTTTCTTTTCTGTGGGAGTGTTCTCTTTAGAACCTGCCTTAGGACTACGATGCAGAGACAGACCAATAGACTCAAATTTGGATGTGAGATCAGCTGAAAGAGGTCGTCTCCCGGTCCACTGAGGAGAAGGAATTGGTATCTCTGTCTTTGTTGGGGTGCCAGGGAAAATTGCAGATACAGGTCTGGGTCTGGAGCCTCTGGGCTGGGGTCGAAGTGGCACAGATACTTCAGGCTGAGTTTTGACTTGTTGTTTTTCTTCTTCCTGCACCGCCTCAGCAAGAAAACCCATGGATTTGGCTCTTGTAATAGCTGGTCCTTCTTTATTCAGTCCATTCTGCCTACTTTCATTTTCCTTTGTAGTGGTTCCAGACCACTCAGCTGCTGGAAGTGATTTAAGGCTCTTAGAGTAGGCCAAGCTTGATGCAGCAGGTTTATGCCTCTGAGCTGGAACAGGTCGAGTGGGTTTACTGATGTCTGCAAGGTCAATAGAAGGGGCTGGTTTAAAAGGCTGTACTACTGGCTTGTTGGTTTGTCCAGTGTTCAGTTTATTAGATGTTTTATAGGTGGTAGGGGCAGGACGGTTAGGGTGTGTAGACGCTTGTCTTGGTGTTGGTTTTGGTGCATTTGGCAGATCTGGTTTGACTCCAGCGAGACGAGTGGATTCAGGTCGGGGTTTGGTTTGAGGCTTCGGGGCCAATATGGGCTTAATAGTGGGATTTTTATCCACAACAAACGGTTTGGGAGTGAGCCGTGGTTTAGGATTTGGGACAGGTTTGTCAGATTCTGATGACATAAAGTGTGATTCACTAATAGAAGGGATCTCAATGAGGCTCTTGTTACTGGAGTCAGTCAGGGGACTCAGGTGAAGTCGTCCACCTGCTACATCCCCGGTTTGAACTTCCACCTGAGCAGCCATCCTTTACAACAAATAAAGAAAACAAATAAGAATAACAAAATTTAGTTTAACCAATTCAACGACAATAGTTCTACATCTTACAAAAATAAAATATAACCCAGAATCTTCCTCTTGGGAATTCCTCACGTTATGGTTAAATTATCTACTTTAGATGAAGAAAAAATATATATCAATAAAATTGTCTAAAAACAAACTGACAAGACATTTAACCTATTTTTAGGAGGTACAGTAAATGTAGTAGTTCTGCCATGTTGTAGAGTTGCTAATGCTAATGGTTATCTTCTATTAGCCAAGACAAGCTCTGCTCTCTCCTGGCTGCTAAGTCAACATAGCCTTCATCAGTCAAAAGCCAAGATTGGCGAGTCCATGAATGAAAATTTACAGTGTGTTGTAGACCTGTATGGCCTTTTATGTCCCAAGTGTTTCCCTGCATATTTTCTTTCAGTGACTAAAGCAGGAAATATGGGTGGAAGACCACTTTCATGTTCAAGTTAAAGTCCCAAGTATTCATCACACACTGGTGAAATTACATTTCCGCATTTGACCCATCCCCATGGTGGGAAGCGGTGAGCTGCAGCTGTGGCCGCGCTCGGGAACCTTTTGGTGGTTTAACCCCCCAATCCATCCCCTTAGTGCTGAGTGTCAAGCGAGGAGGCATTGGGTCCTATTTTTTCAAAGTCTTTGGTATGACCCGACCAGAAATTGAACCCCGATCTCCCAGTCCCGGGGCGGACATTCATACCACTAGGCCACTGGAGCTGGTGTTCAGCCTACATGTGAATAAATAAAAGTTAGAACTGGGGTTTAAACTGACGAATTAACCTCTGTGTCCTACACCTATTTCCTGCATTAGCTTCTGATAGAAAATAGACGGTGAAACTTTGAAAAGCCTGACAGAGCTACGTCACACTGTCACTTAACATTCATGCACTCGCCCATCTTGACTCATGATGGGGAAGGTTGTTGTTGGTTTAGTGGCCAGCAAACAGTAGAAAACGTCTCAACTAGTAGAATCTAACAGTTAGCATTAGCAACTCCACAACACAGCAGCACTCCTTCAGGCTTGTGTTAAAGCTGCAATCCAGAGTTCTCCCCTTTCAGGAATTATGATTTTTTAGAAATCCGTAAAAGTGATCGTCTTATCATGTACTGTGATATAATGTAGACAATACATAATTTTTTTTTGCTAAGCCCGCCCCCCGGTCCCGTAGAGCTCCATGCAATATGAACTGAACGTGGGTGAGCATTAACCAATAGCGTTAGACTACCGCTTACGTATCGAAGTCAAACACAGAGCATGCTCGAGCATTTGAGGATGTACCTCGGTTGATGCAGAGTTGGCAACCTTTCTTACAGACAAGTTAGTCTTTCAAATATAAATATATGAATACACAACCTAGCATGAGCATAATAATAGTAAGACAATGTGTTTTAGCTCTGTTTGTTGGCTAGAGGAGCACAAATATGAGTGAAGGACTTCTTTAAACATGGCAGGAACAAAATTGTCAACTATAAATATTGGTGGGGACATGTCCCTGGCTAAAATGGCGCCTATTAATGCATGACTCAACTTTATTACAACTGAAAAAGATCAGTGACCTTAGAGAGCACAGCTACGTGTAACTTATTAAATCAGCTTGTAAAAGTGCATCACCAACTTGAAGCAGTGGTACAGTAGTGGTCATGATCCCATATCTATGAAAGTAAAGCCTGTACATAGGAGGGGCTGGAAAATTGTGCAGAGTCATTGTTTATCTTCCTGGTTGTAAGTGATGCACGTTGGATAGGGGTAACAACCCTTTTTTTTTTTTACACGTGGTGCTAGCTTACTTGTTTGCTGGCCCTTTGAGAGTCTCCTTCACATCTGATTATGCTTTCCACAGGTTGTTGCACTGACTTGTTTTGCTACACAAATCTACAATTTGACATGCTGCTTCAAAACTGCTGCAAATAATCCCAGCGTATCCTACCTGAACAGGCGTCAACCGTATGTTGTAGAGCTTCTGTTGAAACCAAGCCACGACATAGCACACAAGAGGAATGAGTTGAAGAAACCTAAGAGAAACACTTTGTGTCAATGTGAGCATTTAACTTATGAGGACAGGGTGTTTGATACTGACGCAGAAGAAAAAAAATCACTGCAGTACAAAATAAAAGGGTTGTTTAAAAGCTGCTTTGTTGTCGTGTCCTCACGCCTTCCTACAGGAGCAAATAGATAATAATGTGTACACTGACACAGACTTGAGTAAACAGAGTCACGCCCATACATTTGAGTCAATGATGGCTTACGTCCAGATGTAAAATAAAACAAAATGCTCCCGGAAATTCATTACCTCGCTGCTGCAGTGTGTTCACTTTTTTTTAGTTTATTTATTTGCATTGTGGCCTGGTTCATGACTCGGCTGCCACGACTCACACCCTTAATAAATCTATGTAAAATGAATCTGTCAATATTGGAACCATAAATAAAATAGCATCTTAAATGCTGCTTTTCGTGGTCCTTTTCAATTTGAAACAAATGACACGTAGAAAAGATGATGCTGAGAAAGTATTGTGACATGTGGTTCACGTAAAAGGACTGCAATTTATTTTAAAAATTAGTGGTCTTTTTGTGTTGACAGGAAACGCCTCTGCCAAGATGGAATGCTAAACATTCAGTGTGATGGTGGGTCGAGTAGCACAGCAGGGATCAGGAAAGTGTCTGCCTTATATAAGTTGATACAGGATTTGTCCTACACACTTTAGAACAGACTACATAAAAAAGGTTGGAAATCTACTTTTCTACAGGTTAGCATGAAAAAGCAGGCTTAAAGACAGCATTATTTGCATTATTAGGAAAAAAGAAAAACCATTTTACTGATTTTAGCAGACAAATGCGAGTGACTAGGCCAGAAGGCCTGCACAGAGTATGTAGTGTTTCGACAGCCAAGAATACAAAGTCAGTAACCTGGCTCGGCCGGTTATACAAAGATTTTACAAAAGGAAATTCCCTTATAAATGCATGTCAACTCACCAATTTAACAGAGGAAAGCACATCCTCTCCCAGGAGAGTTCTCATTTATTGTAAAGCAAAGCTGTATAGACACCCACACCCACAACCTTCAGCTACACTTAGCAACTACACAGCTGTTATTGTTGAAGAATTTATTGTTTAACCATTTAGTGATTGATCAAATTTGATGACAAACAAAACAAAAGTATTATAGGTTAGCAAAACTAAGTTTAAATGTGACAGTCCAGAAATAACTAAATAACAATGACTTTACATAAGGAGATGCTCATAACCGTGTATTAACAAATGATGCACTTCTCAAATAAATACCAGTAATTGTATAACTCTACAACACAGCTGTTCTAGGCCAGAATTATCAACAAGTGGTGTTTCTTCGTTGTCTCCTTTACTCATCTCAACTGCTTGACCTGGGCTGGTAATTCGGTCCAGTTTAGCTAAACTAAGTTCCTCCAAACAGAATCACACTTAACAAACAAAACGCGTGCATGTGAAACGATGCATTCAAACGAAGCCTACCTCTTCGACTGATAACTCCGGTGACTTAAAAGAGGCATTAAAAGCCTCAAGCGCTCGTTAGCCGCCGAGGGCTAACAACTCAAGAACTTACAAAATGGAAACACTGACTGAACCTGTCTTTTGGTGGCTGTTTGATCCATGGTGGAGATAACTTACCCAAAGGCGAAGTCGGGGTTTCCTCGTCTCTCGTCGAAACTACTTCCAACGCCGTATCCAACAAACTTAGCACGATAATAATAACGAGTTGTGACAATTAGTTAATACATACGTTAGCGGAGTGGCTAAGTTAGCAGGTTTACGACTCTCTATCCCGTCTCAGGTTGCAGTGTTGTTGACAGGATAGACCAGACAGCAGCGCTGAGAAGCAAGGAAGCCGTCTGACTGGTAGTCTCTCCGCGGCCCGTCGCGCGAGCCAACGGGACATTACAGTTCCGGTTAATGCTTTCAAAATAAAATGCATCATGCTATAACGTGTTATATTCTTTACATCAAAAGTTAATTTCGCATCAAAATGCGCGCATATCGGATGGAGTTTATGTTTAAATCTCAAAACACTTCGTTATTAAATAACGTGAACCACAAACTAACTCACGTAAACAATACTTTGACAACATTGTCATAACTTCCGGTTCTCATCCTGCTGAATGTAAATAACTTGATGCTGGGTTTATCATATATGTTTATGTTTATGAGCGATCTTGAACTGAAAATGGGATGTGATTAGGCAAAAATGATCCCGTTCCAACAATATAAAATCAAATGACAAATTTTCCATAAGTTAATTCCTATCTGTTTAAATAATTTAACTTAATATATACTGATATATTTAGTGTAGCATAAATGAGTAAATGTTAACTTATTTTCTAGCATTGTCTGACCACTACCAATCAGAAAAATCTGTCAGCAATTTTCACATCACTACTAATAATACAGCCAATAAAATGTCCCAGATGACTGTTTTACACTACATAAAGCTGTCTTATCTGGACCGCCCTCATGTGGAGCAAAGTTATTACTGCAATATTCACATTAATCATGACTTCTGGCGATGAACTGCAACTCTGTCAGATATTTGTGCATAAATCTTTATTTATTACACATTCTACTCATTCTTTATAGCCCACAGTCCTGCTCAAAAAAATAGGTGAATTAAAGAACCCTCAAACAAAACTATCCAATACACTTTTCTTTAGAGTCCACAAGCATTTCTTAATGTTAGCAATCCTCCAAACTTCACACTTTTCAACACTGAAATAAAGCTGGGGGTTAATGTTCCAAATCCCAAAAATTACACAAGACAACGTGAAAAAATAAAATGTGTTTCAGGTTTAATGAGGCAGAATGTTTTCTGTTGAGCCTTATAGTTTTATACAATACTGGGTTTTTAATTGCTTGTATAATATGTTTTTATGGCAATACAAAATACTACAATTCAGATTTCTGCAACCTCCAAAATGTAGCATCTTGAGGGGCTAACACCCATGAGTAATTACCTGTAATAAACACTGAAAAACACACTCATTTATAAGGTAAGTTTCTAGGCTGATGCTGCAAGTTCTGTGTGTTTGGAAAGATTCAAAGGTGCAACGTACCTGCAGCTGGCTGACTGCTACCTGGGTAGGAAGCCCCCTAGAATTGTTTTGTCCCCATTACCAACAGGCCCTGGATGCAATGCTCAGTGACTTAAGAGGCAAGATACTAAATTTTGCAGAGACCCAGCATCTTGTTATAGGTCTTTACTTTGCAGCTGAACTACAAGTTACCTAAACAGCTCTCAGTGTGGTTGGAACAGGAAACAACTTTGACCTAGGATGTCAGAAAATTAAACTGCTGGGGAAACTGCAAAAACAAACCAATGAAGCAGACTAAAGCAGCATGAACTTTGGCTACACACTACAACCTGTTTCCATGGTTCCAAGAAAAAAAGGTCATGGAAGTAAAAACAAAACAGGAGTTGGAAGATTGTGATTAAATTAACTTCAGCTGTGTCTACTTCGTGTGAACCATGGATGTGCTGAACAGAAGTTTCTGCTTTTTCTTTTTCTTCTTTCCTCCCTTTTCATCTAAAAGAAAACAAGCAGAGCATTAGCGACAGTGCAAATTAAACACAAATGATTTCTAAAGAGGAACAGACCTGGTTCAACCACAGGCTGTGGCAGGGGAGCAGGACCGCTATCCAGCTGCAGAAGCGCCTTTTCAAAAGCCTGACTGAAGGAATTCTGAAAGCTAGGCACGGGAACACGATCCGACCCATCGCTCTCACCATCACTGTCTGCTGCTGGGGGGGCAAGCAGCTTATCTGCAGAGAACATTCATAAACCATGAAAACTTTAGAGTGACAACAGTTCCCCTCAATTATATAAATAAACTTTTAAAGATAATTTCACTTCACTTTCTATTGACTAATGCATCAAGCTGTACAAGCAGCTTACAAAAAAAGTGAATAAAATATGAGAGTTAAAAAAAAAACTTAAAATTTGCTTGATGGAAATGTTAGAATGAAATACAAATAAACAACAAACATAATTTTATCATTTATTTTTTAAGAGTCTTGGGAATAAATCTGTTGAGCCTGTGTGGTACCTAAAAGACCTTTAATGTCCACACCTCCAGTCCTGCTTTACCTTTCTTTGGGGTGACCCTGGGTCCAGCATCAACTCGAGCTTTCCCATCTTTCAGCATCTAAACAGGAACACTCCCAGTAACACCACATCAACACTGGCGGTACACTTCTCACAAAACCAATACGAATATTTGAACCCCACACACACCTGTGCAAACGACATGCAGTGGGAATCGTCTTCCACGCTACCCACAGGGGGCGAGGACACGCTCAAACTAGGAAATCTCCATCCATCTAAAAAATAACAGAGGGATAAAAGAGACTTTTTAAAGTTCACATACATAACAATAAGACATAGATGTAAAAAATAAAACCCTGAAGTACTCAATAAAATTAAAATGGAGGATCTGATGTTACCAGAAGAGGGGCTGGTGCTGAGAGGTGATGGGGGGGCTAAAGTGAAATCAGGCTGGACTGGTGGACTGCTGTAGTGAGGAGGAGAGCCAAATGCTGGAAAATGATGAAGGTTCTCCAGTCCAATATGCACCTCAGGATCTGAGAGACCATAAGAGGAATTAAATGTTACTAATGAGCCCAAAGGAAGTAAAAGTGTTGATATAAAAGTCAGGAACTGTACTTACATCTACCCTGCTTCTTGTTCTCCTCAATTTCAATTCTTCTCTCCCTGCGTTTCTCATCTCTTACCTTCTTCTGTCTCAGGCGCTTTCTTTTCTCCAAGTCATCTAAACGTTGATTTGTTATTATTTTTACGCAATAAAAGCTAAAACCTTTTTGAATGCTCGTAACCAAGTTTAAATCTTCCAACCTGCAAAAGTGTCCAGGGTTTCTTTGGACAGGATTGGTGGCTCCAGGGCCAACTCACAGATGCTGAACTCACACGTGAGCGGCAGATGAGCCAGGTAGCGATTTCGACGACGGACGTCCTGAGATGAAACATAGAAGCAAAAATATCTAAATGTTCATGTTTAAAAAGGTAGCAGACTTAAGTTACAGCACATAAATAATGTAAATCAAGTGTTAAAGTTAAATCTGTCCTACACAACAAGGCTGAATACACAATGTGTGCCTTTTGACTCTTATCTGCTAACCTCAGTGATGGTGTGTCCAACTATCTCCACTACTGTGGCAGTGATAGTGTCAGGACAGGCCTCCAAGCTACCGTATTCACGCAACAGACAGCGCACATTCACAGGATGCAGGAACATCTGCTGGCAGTCATCAGCTGGAAGAAAAGTAGGAGGAACAAGTGGTGAGGAAAGTTCAGCTCTCAAACAGCCTATTGGTGATCTGGACAAGACATGAACTGAGAGCTACACACCTTGGTAGAAATAGTAGTAAGGTCCATGCACCACACTGGTTGAAGGGTGTGCAGACTCTGCCTGGTTGGCTGAGCTCTGAGTCTCTGGGGCAACATCCATCACAGCCTCAGGGGACTCCTCAGGGACGCTCTCCAGGGCGGCTTCAGGAACATCTGGAAGCTCTGCATCTGTTTCCTCTGTAACCTCCACCACCATGTCATCAAAAGCTGAAGAGTACTCGAGAACAGGCTGGGGTTGGGGGATGAGGCACAAACGACACGTCATAATTTGTTCCATAATCTGAGACACAGTGCAGTCCAAAAGACTGGAGGTGGTTCTCTTCTAGACTCACCTTGGCACTGCTGACATTAGTCACCACTTCCTCCACTGGAGAAGAAGGTTCTTTCAGGGTCAGTGAAGACAAATCAAGGGTGTGTGCGTTTGTCTTTTGTTGCTTCAGCAGCATTTCCTCTCGCTCCTGTGACAAATGCATAAAAGTTTTCAGTTATAACTTTCAAGCCTCCTTCCCTTCAGGAAGTTGTGCTCATAACTATTAATGTAAATTCAACCAATGCCCACAGATTTTGCTTGGACGTGCAATTCTGACCAATCTCTGCAACTTTTATGCAAATTAGCTCAAAAGCTGAGCCCGCTAGATGAGAACAAGTCCTACAGCAGAAATATTTCTGCTGAAGTCTGCTCAAGTGTATTAAAGCCACTCAGGAAAAAATGAGGAGGATGTGACGGGATTAAGGACAAAATGTTGACGAAAAAAAAAGTCAAAAGACTTATTCCAGAATTAAGTCAAAAGTAGTCTAGCCAGATAAAGCACCTGGGGCGGAGTGCACCAGCTGGGCGTAACTTAAGCCAGTCTTAACCCTTACGTCTGACTTAGCTAAGTCAGACGTAAAGAATGGAGATTAGCCCGAGTGCACCAACACAAACTAGGACCAGTCGTAGCTGCGCCTGGGCGTATCGTGCGCGTTCCCGAGAATACAAGCGTTGCTGTGCTCGTTGCCTAGTAACGTATCGGCCCAAGCAAAGCTGAAAGCGGGAGGCAACTTTCTATTAAATTTAATGACACAAAAACGAAAAAACAAAACAAAAAAATGCTGTTTGGAAGATGATCACTGCTGCATCAATAACGAGTGACGGCTGAGTGCGTACAGTTGAGGAGAAAAAATAAATAAAAAATCTCCTGTCAAGCGCAAAAAAACACCAGTCTGCTCTTAAAAATACCCCGGACAGGAAAGGACCCTCTTCCAAAAGCTTCGCCATACAGCTCTGTGGTTATAGATGTTTTTGAAGTGCGTCCACCTGCTTTTATCGACCTTTATGGCGTTGTTCAGCGCCTGACGCGCTACCCGATGAGATTCGGGAGGATGAGCGCTGCGCTGAGCTCACATCCTCAACACGAGAACGCTGCATCCAGGAAAATGATCGGAATGGCTCAAATGGATTATTATTATTATTATAGACCGTACACAATTCTCTAATAATATAGTGCTTAAACTCACGCACAAGAATAAACAAATTCATCGGCTGCGCTGCAGCCCCGGCGAGTCTCCTCTGTGCGTTCTGTCTGCTGCTTATTTACACGCTCATAAAACAACTCTAGGCCTAGATCTTCCCACTTACGCCTGCTCCTGATCAGGCGTAAAAGTTACACCTGGGCGCAGCGGCTGAAGGGCTTACGCCTGAGTGGTGCACTCGTCTTAACAACGAGTTGGGCGTAACTTTCAAATCTACGTCGGACTTAAGGTTACGCCCGGACTTACGCCCAGCTGGTGCACTCCGCCCCTGGTGAGTACTAAAAATATGGAAATTGCTATTACTGTTGATGCTTTTGTTTGATCTGTAAATAGGTGGTTACATGCACCACAGACAGCTCTCTCCTCTTTAAAGACCATCCTAAAATATAAAGATTCCTCAGGGAAGTACATGACGAACTTTTCCAAGATTCAATGGCTTGTAGAGAAATTTTCGCACTTGTTCTTGTCAAATTAAATAAAACTTCAAAAATCCAACAACTTTGATCGAAATGTTTTGAAAAAGCTAAACCCAAACATCTGACATTTCAGGCTGCAACAATCCAAATAAATATATGTCTGAAGTCTGGTTCATTCACAGATTTAAAAAGGAACCTATTTATTACAGTGACCTTTTTAATAATAATAATAATAATAATAATTATACATCACTGATTTGTAGATCTACCTGTAAAAGACAAAGTGCGCTCTGGATGAAAACGTCCTGGGTGTCCTCCTCCTGACCGAGCTGAACCTGCAGGACTGCCTTCTCCTCTGAGACCAGGTTTAGGGCCTGTGCTGGAGAGGTCAGCAGCAGTTTGGAGTACGGGCTCAAACACGCATCTGCAAAACCAGAAGTGATAAAATTGCAGTCAGGCACTCAAAAATGTCATCTTTTTAATCTGCAACATATCTTCAGTTATAAAAGTCTGTCTTCTTTTGCATTCAGATCGAAACCTCCCTTGAACTAATGTGTGTATCTATGTGTGTATGTATTTATGTATCCACATTTATATATAAATGTATGTACGTATCTATGTACATACGTATGTAAGTAAGTATGTATACATATTATGCCACTAAGACAGCGGTCCGTTACCTCCAAGGCAAACAGGTTCCTCCACCTTCACCCACTGACAGCTCGGCAAAGCTACCAGACTCCCCTTCTCTCTCCGCATCAGGCGCATGGTGATTACGTCTCCAACCAGATATTGCTTCGTCTCCATAGCAACCACACTGCAAAAACAGAAAATTATCTGAAAACACTCTGAACAAACAACAAAAATCTCTCAATGTAATTTGTCTTCTTATGTACCTCTTCAGGTCAGCCATGTGCACGGCCTCATAGCAGATGGGGCACTTGGACCAGCTCTTATCACTAAGAGACAGGTAGTGCAGCATGCACGGCCAGCAGAAGATGTGTCCACACCGAGTGATGCGGGCAGTCACAGGAGGGTAGAGGCAGATCGGGCAAGACGGCACCTCATGACTGTAGATGCGCTGAGGGCAAACAAATGACTTGTCATTATGTATTTTACCTTTACAGAAACATAAGTTTTTTTTTTTTTACTACACTCACCACTTGCTGCACACAGTCCCAGTTGACCAATGTGTCTGGATCAGTGAAGTGAGCCTTGTAGTCCTGGTCATCAGTCACCACAAACTGGCAACTGAAAAACAAAGACAAGGTGAGTTCCGCGTGTCCGGCCTGTTTTGGTTCATAGTGGCCCCGGGGCCTGCTTACTTGGCCTGCAGAAAAAGCTCCTTGTTGAAGGGCTTACTCTTATGGCCCCACTTGTTTCGGCGGCCCCAGTAGGAGTGGCCACCTTCTCCAATGCCATCGTTACCACCACGGGGTTCAAAGGTAAAGTTTAGCAGATGATTCAAGCTTATTTTTTTCGGTCCAGAAAATTGTGCCGGGCTAAACTCGGCCCGGCGTGTCTCTGCTACCTGGGGAGACAAAGAGCAACCCAAGTAATCAAAAAACTGTATAAAAAGCACTCCTGAACAGACTTTGTCTCAATAAAATAATAAAATTATCACACAAACCTCCTCACGTCGTCCTCCACCTGCAACGCCATACTGTCGCCCTCCACCTCTCTGAGGGGGTCTCTTGTCAAAATTCTTGCTTTTCTGTGAATTGGTGCGGCGAGGGCCGGGGAAACTGTCAGCTTTGGGGAAAGAGGGCTCACGCTTACGGCTGTAGCGCTTGGAACCCCCATTATTTTTACCATCTGAAAAACAAGTAAGATAATGAATCAGGGGTGAATTCAGTCCTTTTAATGACATTAACTTGAAAATCCTCCATCTGCTGAAAAGGGGGAAAAGCAACTGTTCCTAAAACTCCAAATAAACATCAATTCATTCAAAGAAATAGTTTTTAAGAGAACTGATCTGATACAAACTTAGATTTACAAACTGAAATGAAATAAATCTGAATTTAACAGCCCAGAGTTAGATCTGAACATGAAAGGTTTTTAATTTCAATATTGCTGCACATTGCTGAAAACTTTATGGTTGTTTTTTAATAGATTTTTTTTTCTAATTAATTTAAAAGCAACATTTGTTTCTTTTCCGATGTTTTACACATCTTTAAAGGGTTTTAGTTGTTTTTTAGTAAGTGTGCACCAATCAACCCTCGAAGGCCAAAGAAATCTACATAAAGATCAACTTGCTTCATCAGCTGGAGGTAAATTCAATTGTTGCCAGTTAACATTATTTCAAATTTGTCCAATAAGAAACCATTCTCTATTATCTACTAAGCCATGACCAATCTCCAAATGTGCCATAAAAATACATTCAAACACTACAAAAAAACATGCAAATACATCTTAAAAGACAACTGCAGCTAAAACTTTTAGGAAACTTTTTTCCAATTTATTATTTACTTTTTAAACAATTCAAATGTGATGAGTAAACAGTCTTTTAAAAAGATTGGCTTGTTATTAATCCCTGAAATTGTTAATAAACTGCATTTGGACACATTTTGACAGCCCATTAAAGAAGTCAGCATTTGATAAGAGCTTTTACAGTACTGAGTAAGAACGTGTTATCTACAGTTCAGCTGCTCTTCTGACTGTAGGTGGGTCAAATGTTTTAACAGCGACGTCAACCTCCCCAGATAAACAACCCGAGTAACTGCTGCTTGGCCCAGAGTGCTAAGCTACACACGGGCTAACAGCTCCAATTGAAATTAATGTTGTAAACAAGACATTTCACCTGTTTTTGGTTTAGATTCGCCCGGTGGCGGGCCTGTAGAGCTTGAACGGGGCGGAACCTTGGAGCTGGTGCTGCTGTTGGGGTTTTTCTCCATGTTTGTTTCCGTGAGGTGAGCGCTGTTTAGGCCGAGCTGCGGGCAGAGAGCCGCCGAGCTCTCTAGCATCAAAAACAAAAACAGAGGAGGACAACGGGCTGCGATGAGTGCGGGTCAGGCGGCGAAGGCCCTGATTCATTTCTGTCAAACGCGGAGACCCCATCACGGCGACATTTTGACGATAAACAAACTCGAGGAAAAAAAGAGAGACACGGTTTCAGCGTCTCAAGTTATGAGCTTGAAGGAGAGGACGAAAGCTCGCCACGCGGGGCCAAATCCCCCGAATTAAATATTTTTACTTGCTAAGGGAAACAGTGTGCCCTTAACAAGGCGCTAAATGTTTTCCAAAGTCTGGAAAACAAACCAATTTGTAGATATTAGTAAAAATATGTCCGGAAAAATCGAGCATGCACTAATGGCGACGGGTCGCCAGACAAGAACCCGTGAGACCCGGATGCTTCGTGTACCGCCCAGCTGGCTATTGGGTCCGCATCATTTATAAGCCAGCGCAGCTGAATGGGAGAGGTTGATGGTATATGATGTATGGCGGTGTACGCCCGCATATGCCCGCATCGACCAAAATCGAAAGGTGGTCTTAAATATTTCCGGTGGGTAATTTTGACAATCAGTTTCGTTGTGCATTCACACTTCTGTTTTCAACTATAAATAACAACACAGGTTGCAGTTTTGCTGTCGCTTCTTCCTGCACCAAAACCCAGTCAGGCTCCTGTGATACAAAAAAGAGTAGACCCACTTCCGTCAAGAAGTTTAATAAAACTCATCTTTCACAATAAAATACAAAAATCACCCCAAGTGCAGTTTGGGAAAAGCAAGTCATAGGAAAACAGTACTTTATAAGAAAAGCAGCTCACAAGATTCAATCCCATACAACATAAACTGATCAAATCAAAATAAACCAATCTTATTTTGTACCATCAACTTGACAGAATTCTGCATATTTCGTTACTAGCGATAGTAATATTAGATTTTCCTCAAATGAAAAAAGTAATTCAACTGTGAAAAATACTTTAACAACCAAACAAATCATGGCACCATCATGCTGAACTTTGACTCAGAGTCATTAACTAGATAATAAAGATTGCTCTCAAACAGCCTACTGAAAGCTTGAAGCAGTGACACTTTTTTTTTTCATTGGAACATTTATTAAGTCTGGTGAAACAAAGTCTGATGAAAAACCACAACAAAATCAACACTTAAAAAATGTAATGTGTTCAAACACAGTGAGTGATTATGTCCTCCAGTAAAATTTAAACCTGGTGTCTTGCTATATCAACTTCATCCTTGACATGTTATTGCTTTTTGCAGTGGCCCCAATACACCGTCAGACACCTCATTAAACATCTGCCAAGACAGTTTCAATTGCTAATCTCAAGCATTTAACGTAAAATGTTAATTTAGTAAACCAAATTTCTATTCATTCATAAGCTGGATCAAAACATGGACACTGTGTACTGAGATTCCACTGTCTAACTGGAATAGCACCTGGAATAAAATCACGTTTCCATGACTTCTCTAACAAAGAAAATTCTCATCAGTCATCTGAGCAACACTTGAACATGGCAGCCATCCTGCTGCGAGGTCACTCTCCTTCATCCTCTTCACACTCTATGTCATCTTCAATTGCTTCCTGGTTTCCACCTGGTATAAAACAGCCCAGAATTGCTTGGCGAATCTGTTGCTTTTCTCCTGTGAATAAAACCCAGCAGAAATCCAAGTAGATTTTTCCAACAGAAATTAAATGTCACACACTCCCAAAAACTCCAGATTAAAAGAGTTACACTTGTCAGATTTTGGCATGGTTGTATCATATGCAGCTTTCAGTTCAATCCCTCACCTTCATTTTTACATTTAGGGAGCATCTGATGGAGTTGCCGGGTGTTGTATCGAATCAAAAACTTCTGGCATGTTCTAATTGTTCCTGGGAAAAATGAAGTCCCATTAGTCATTATTACACACTGGTGAAATTACATCTCCGCATTTGACCCATTACTATGGGTGAGCTGCAGCAGTGGATATGCTCGGGAACTATTTGGTGGTTTACATGAACACGCTGATTATTATATCTCTGATTTGTTAAGAGACCAAGTTTTGGATATTTCTCTTACCTCCCACATGCAAACAATGTAAAAAACATGGGATGTTTCGCCCTCGACTCTCGATACAGGTGATGAAAGGCAAAGCAGACCAGAGGAGTTTGTAGCAGCTCTTAGGAAAACGTAGAAATACTATTCCAGTATGAGCGTTGAGATATTTAACTGAAAAAATAAAACAAGTCAAAGTTAAAACCACATGATCAGGAAAAACAAACACTAAACAAAGTGACTATTATTATTTTTACTATCATTATTATTGATTTACTTCTTGATATTTTACTCTAGCTGCAATCACTATTTTTATATGATCATATAGCTTACTCTTATCTCTATAAGTGCAATACATTTTAGGCAACAATGAATAAAGGCATCTGTAAATATTATACAATAATAATATTGTTATAATTCAATACTCTCATTTCACTCCAGTTTTGTCTATGTTGCACTGGATTTTAGTCAAATATAGAATTGATTTTCCCTTCCTCTATGTTACATATGTTGGTTACTCTGCTAACAAATAAAAAATGGTGTTTGGTGTTGTGGGCCTGAGACTTTAGAACGCTGCCACTGTCAGTGAGAGTGGCCCCTACAATCAAGACATTTAAAAGTAGGCTGAAAACTCAATTTTACAAACATGCTTTTATGCTGGCAAACTAGCCTGCTTAGCTGGTGTATAGTTTTTATTTCCCCTGTTTTGATTATTTTTTAGCCTTATATATTGTTTTCTGCTGTTTTCTGATGGTTTAACTTGTGTATTGCTCAGCACTTTGGTATATCATTTTAAAAGTGCTATACAAATGATAACGATGATGATGATGATGATACTATCGCTTAAAACACCACCAGATCAGAAAAGGACTGACATTTATTTATCTTGGAGTGAAGATCATTATTGTCACCTAATAACCGGAGAACTAAGAAAAACCTGAAGTAAAAATTATTTTCATACAGGTGCAGGTACTTTCATTTATGAAACTTATCTGATTTAGCTACATTTATATTCTAGTAATATGCTCGTGACTAACTGTAAGAAATAATCAAATGTTTAACTTATGTGCATGTTTTACGCCAGGAAACTGTTTTCTGACAAACTACCATTGAATCGGATGCTGCAAAGAGCTGCTCCGTAGTCCCCGTGCATGCGGGCCACCGCTAACTTCACAGCCGCTGCAACTGCTCGATCGTTCAGCAGCAACAGGTCGTTCCTGTCCGACACATTAACCTCGCACAGCAAATACCTACCGAAAGAAAGAAGATATACAAACTGAACTGCGAACAAAGTAAGTGAACAGGGCTCACAACAAGCACGTTTTACCTTGACTTGAGTCGCACCATTGCTGCCACTCCTCTAATTCCGTCAACAAACCTCTTCTACGGATTCTTAGATCGAAGAAAGTTGCGCCAGCGCCACCCAGTGGACATAAACAAAATACAGGGTGCATTCGGAACTACACACGGGGCAGCCCGTATGAGTTGTTCTTGATTCACAATCACAGCTGTTGTAATCTTTACAATAAGATGAAACCCTAACAGTTGATTCTACTTCACTAACCAAAAATATGACAGATGATTTAATTCAATCCGATTTATTAACAGGCATTGAACTTAAAATAAACAGAAATGTTCTGGTTAAATTTCAAACGGGATGCCTTGAACTATAAACTAAGCACATCCTTTCAGTAACCATGACTACCTCAGTCCTTCTCATCCAATCACAAGCTCGCGTTCCCATCTTTCGTACACGTTCACGCCATCTTGAAAGTACATCCGCAGTTTGGTGTTTATAATAAACCTCAGTTGTGTCTTTATTTTTACTGTGTGGAGTATGAACGGTTCTCGAAACAAACAGTCACCGGCAGTCGGCAAAGGGCAGACAGAGGCAGACAGTGGACTAGAGACGAACCACAGGGACAAAAAGACCGGCGCAGGAATGCTGCGGAAGCTGAAGTCGAGGCGCAGTCATACGGAGAAGTGGCCTGTGGTCACGGAGGAGCAGCTCCGGACTCTAGGAAAAGATATTTCTCCGGAGCATGTTCTGGGCTTGCGGGACGTCACAGAAGGTATCCTGCCTGCTCACTAAAGTGTTCACCAGAGGTGATAAAGTACCAGTGTTACGTGGGCTACAAACAAAAGCTAACTGTGGCTAAGGGAACGGAATTCTATTTACTTATTTACAAGTCCGCTGAAATTTCAATTTAAATTAGCTGCTTTAGTTTGTGTTATATCGAAAAACATTTAATAAGGAATTAAGAATCGTGAGCTCGAACCAAAGTCGATTTTGCACTCTGATAGGAAATAAGCTACCATGAGTCTATAAATAAATTATCTATCTGCCTCTGTGTGTGTGTGTGTGTGTGTGTGTGTGTGTGTGCAGAGGTGGAAAGAGTACTAAAATATTCTACTCAAGTAAAATTATAATTACTTTAATGAAATTGTACTCAAGTACAGGTAAAATTACCTGTCTCAAAATCTACTCAAGTAAAAGTAAAAAGTAGCTCATTTCAAATGTAGCCTACTCAGAGTAAAAATTACTTAGTTACTTTTCTGACTGTATGAGGACGGCCTCTTCTGAATAATTAAAAAAAGACAATAGGGTATAAATCTCGAAGCAGTTTTTAATGAAAAGAACAAATATGCACATTAAAGTACAAAGGCATTTAAACTGCAAACCAGTGAATCAAATTAAGTTATGGTCACAGTCATAAGTCCTGACTGTCCCTGACCCCCCCCACACACACACACAAAAACCTTTACCTGTCAAAAATATAGAACAAGTCAAATGAACTTAGAGGTTTTAAACTGAACCATACAGTAGCTGCCTGCAACAAAGATGGGTTTTATTTTCCCTGCCCTACTGTTCATTTGTGTTCATCGATATTATATATCTTATCTAGGGCTGTCAACTTTAGTCGTTTAGTCGACAAATCGGTCGATGCCGATCTTGGTTGACTGACATTCTCATTGGTCGACCAGTTGCATAATTTTATTTTTTCATCAATAAAGACATTTTCATTTATTTACTCCTTGATATTTATTCCTTGAGAAGCAGTTATATATTACTGTCTTCTAAATACAATTAGCCTATGTTTTATCCCCAACTTTAAATGCTTTAATTTAGGCTCTATTGTGCGTTCATTCTAGCAACTCTAGCCTTCATCAGAGCTCGCCGGTGTTGGTGGCGTCACTTCCGTTTATGATGAAGGCTAGAGTTGCTAGCCGAAACATGTCAGCTTTGAAGGTAAACAACTACCTTATACTGCGTTGTTAGAAAAATAACAAAGTAATGGGTTTAATTTAGGTTATTTTGTAACAGCGCCACAGTTTAGCGCACCACATAGAACACTGTGGAACTGCACGTGTGGCTGGCTGCGCAACGCATGGACGCTGTGTTGCTGTATTCATTCAATTAGAACGCTATTTGTTTTAATCGACAAGATGTCCAAGAAATCTAAATCTTTTCTTCGGCTGCATTTTACAAAAAAAAGACGACAAGACTGGAGTGCAAGCTATGCGGCCTAAAGCTAACTTAACATAGCTCAACGACCAGTATGTGCGTGTGGTGTGGTCAGGTGCGTGATTGTGATTGCCACTTGACCTAGAACAGCACTCCTCACTTTGCACTTAAAAAAAATCACATAATTTTCAAAGAATTGTATCAAAACTATAGTTTTATTTGATGTTTTTTCTTTGTTGTTTTATAAATGCTCAATGACAATTGTTTAATAACTGTTCAATCAAAATGCAAAACATTGCGTCTTTTTTTTTTAGTCGACTAATCGTTGTGCAGGACTGGACTTTGGTCGACTAAGCATTTCTTTGGTCGACTACAGCCCTAATCTTATCGTACCATTAGCGCCAGTTTGTTCTCCTACTTACCCATCATTCATTGCGTAGCGCTATTCTGTGATATCCTGCCACCATGACACTCATGTATCTGGTTCACGATAGTGTATTTACTCTAGTGATGTGCATACTTGCCAACCTTGAGACCTCAGAATTAGGGAGACATTCAAAAGGGCCGGCGGTAAAAAAAAAAAAAAGATTTTTTTATTTGACATAATAATTATAAAGTGTTAGGGCTACAGGAGCTAGGACACAATCTTAGCTGCCCCAGATTTTGTCCAGTAAAACAATAATGCTGACTGCTATATAATTTTTTTACTTTATTGATAATCACTATACTGTAGATAATTTATTGATGCCCTGTTTACACCACGTTGTAAATGGGACCCATTCAGCATATATATCGATTGTTTCACCTCCTTTGATCACTGGTTAGGAGGTGCATTCAGTAGTTTTCACAAAAGAATTTTACGATTTTCTTTTCCTTAACAGAATGGACAGGGAACATACAGTCTATTCTACACAGTTATCAGACTTCCAACTTAGCATCTTTAATTGTATATTTTGGTCAAATCCACCTGTTAAAATGCAGCAATGTTTTTCCACAGACCTGCAGTGTTGTGAGTTTCATGAGCCCACAGAGTTTAAATAACTTAGTTCTGCTCTTGAGTATCAACAGTGATGCTCATAAACCTTTAGATGGATTTAAACTATTATGCTGTTGGTTTAAAAAGCAGGAATGTGATCCGTTATTAGGAACCAGGCAGCAGAACGTAATTGACTTTAAAACATTCGTCTTAACCGTGTTAAAAACCGTCAATTATTTCATTTATCTGCCCAAAGTCGTGGCTTTTTCACTGATAAGAAACTTGTTAATAACGCAAATATATTTTAATTTAGCCTCGGCGCTCTTATTTCTAATCATTTACTTCCTTAACGAGCGGCTGAGCGCTGCGCGCTCCCGCTGCAGGAAAGTGCAGAGCAGAGCTGAGTGAAGTTAGCTTCCCACCCACGAATGGTTAGTGCTACGTTTGTGCTGGAAGCTGCTGAAGATGGTTTGATGAGCAGCATGCGCGCTGCCGCTGCAACACAGACAGCAGCAGCGGTTAGGCAGAAATTTGCAGTTTTGTCCGGGTGGAAATCGGGAGAAATTCGGGAGAATAGTGGCGGCGGGAGATTTTCGGGAGGGGGCGCTGAAAATCGGGAGTCTCCCGGAAAATTCGGGAGGGTTGGCAAGTATGAGCAGGGCCCTCATTCTCTCCAGAAAGCACTGAGATTTCACTTTTATTATGCTGGCATTTGTATTTGCTCAATATAGAGGTTAAACTAAGATCATGTTTATTAACTTGTCTTATAGCATGACAAAAAATGTGCATGAGAGATATTAAACAAGTGAGCATGGGGGCCCACCTAGATGGCTTGTACCTAGGGCCCAGAATTTGGTGCTACGCCCCTGAGTGTGACTGACGCCATATTCAGTCTACACCTTTTTTTTTTTTTTGTAAAGATAATAAGCAGAAAAAATATAATATTTCAGTTCCACCACTATTTTAAAAAATGAATGTCAGTGTATAAATTTGATAGTTTTTTTTCCAATCACTCATCTTAGCAGTAGGATTACATAGAAAGAGGAGCAAATTAAGTTTGAGTGAAAATGTAGATTTTTTTGTACTCTGGGCAACTGACTCAGTGACTCAAATGACTTGAAAACCTGATTAATTTTAGTGAGTGACTCATTTAAACTCGATTCAGTAAAAAGAATCGAGTTTACCATCACTAATTTACTCATGTGTTTACATTGTTTTAATGTATTTCACAGAATTTTTAACACGGTATTAATTTGTCCTTCATTCTCCTCCACCTATTCATCCAGTAGCCACCTCTAAACCAACGTTTCCCGTCGTTTCCATCCACGTTTGCTCCTTTTTTTGTACTCCTTCAGTCACGGGTGAATAAACGTTCATATTTTCGGACTTTTCAGCGATGCGTTCTTCAATCTATTCTGGGTCTGCCGCTAAATTTTTTTTTTACTTATTAATGGAGCAACGGCGGTGCTGGTGACGAAGTTACAGGAAGCGTCATCCTGACCAATCACAAGCTTACGGTCTCCGTCACTTTCGACGGATGTTTAAAATTTGGGGCATGTCTCCGTCAACCTCTGGGAGCCAGTCGGAGAGCCCTTGCAAGTTGCGCTGACACAAAATGGCGTTGCGTGCGTCGGTTCCATGCAGACGGACCTAGTATAAACCAGGCTTTAGCGTCTGCAGCACTTTCGTGGTTTAACCCAGTATAGACATAAACACATAGACACCACATTAAGCTCTGGATCATTACCAAAGTGCATAATGAGGCTTCTACATTTATATATGTCTATGCTCTTGTCTCGGCTGTCTCTTCTCCGTGTCACTCATCCAGTGCTGACCATGGAGCAGTCAGGCAGCTGACACAGTATTTCTGATTGTTGTTTTTTTTTACTCAGTAACACATAAGAATAAAAATGTAGCAAATTACAATACTTACAAAAAAAAGTACTTAAGTAAAAGTAAAATTACAGATTTTAAAAACTACTTAAAAAGTACAAATACACAAAAAAACTACTCAATTACAGTAATGCAATTACATGTAATTCATTACTTTCCACCTCTGTGTGTGTGTGTGTGTGTGTGTGTGTGTGTGTGTGTGTGTGTGTTTGTGTGTGAGGACCATAACGACTTTTTCACCTTTAAAGTGAGGACCATCAGTACCAAAGTGAGGACATTTGCCCGGTCCTCACTTTCGTGCAATCTCCTTGAAAATGCTTAAAAAGTGCTTGAATTTGTCAGTGGGAAAAGTGTAAGAACCCTGAGTTAAGGTTAGGGTTAGGAAAAGATCAGCATTGGTTATGGTTAGGGTTAGGGTATGGGTTAGGCATAATACAGTCACAAAAATGAATGGAAGTCAATGGATGGTCCTCACTAAGATGGGTTAGACGAGAGAGAGTGTGTGCGTGCGTGTGTGGGATCTAATTTACTTGAATCCGTTAGTTTTTACATTAGAACAGTCTCTCTCTCTCTGTAGCTGTAGCTACAATGTAGCTCATCCCCACCTGCGTGTGAATGGGTGGATGACTGATTGTGTTGTGAAGCACCTTGGGGGGTTGTAGAACCCTAAGAAGGCGCTATACAAATACAGGCCATTTACCATAACAAATACAGGGTCAAATAAAATTCAAAAATGATTTTATTGTAATTTTAAGAGCTCAAAACGCAGCAGTTTTTTTTAAAAAAACATTTGATTTGTACAAAAAACAGATTCTGTTTGCGGCGTCTGTTTTCATTCACAGAAAAGTCTGTTATTTCTGCTTCTTTCCTTGTTGGTTTTATTGCTTATCAGACTTTGGGAAGGATTTAGAATTAAAAGTATTGCTGTGACATGTTATATATAGTCTTCAACTTTGAATTTAACATTTCATCATAACTTTTTAAAGACAAAAATAATCCAGTTAGTTTATTACAGCGTAATCCACTATTAGAGCATGTGACTTTTGGATTAGATGACCTGTATTGTTGAAACTCCATGACTGAACACATTTAACAGTAAATCTGTTGGTTAGTCATCAGACACCCTCTCCACCACATTCCCAGCCTTGTGTCTGGAGACATTTTCTGAGCCAGACAACAATGGCTAATTTAGTGTTTATAATAAACCTGAATTGTTCCTTCCTTTTTAAAAGTTGTGAGCCTTCTAAATAACTTTTGGAAGATGTGGAAGCTGAAACACAGAAAGTATAATTCTGGTTTCTTTAAGTTCCCTGTTAGTTTTTAACATGAATTATTGTGTAGAAAAATTCTAAAAGTTTAACTCAAGTTTTGTTTTCATTTACAGACTATCTTTGCAGGCTTGAAGATAATACCTACAACATCGACTTTACGCGTTTCAAAATCAGAGATCTTGAGACTGGAACGGTGCTTTTTGAGATTGCCAAACCTCCAAACAGTGGTGAGTGAGACGAAAATGATCTACAGAGAAATAAAGCTTTAATCTAATTCTCTGTTTGCAAACAGATGCTTTCAAAGTCAAAAGTAAAAAAGCAGCTTTACATGGAACTATTCTTGCACAGCAATGTGAGAGTTGTATTAGGTTAATCAGAGGATGCTTTATTTTGGGTTATGTAATTAATCCAATTTATATTTCAATTCCATTTTTGGCTCCAAACAATCACAAAAACAATTATTAAAATGTTTTTCCATGCAACCTCTTATATTATTTGCCTTCCAAGATGATACACACATTCACACCCCGATGACATAATGTGCATTTTGGGGATGGTGGCAGAACAAAGGTAAAAGACATCGGAGGTGTTTGTCAAATAATACGCCTTCTTTATCTTCACTTACGCCCTCCACATGATCAGTGTTTTCCCCCAGACAGTTCTATTTCTGAGTATTGATGCTCCTGATAAACACATCTGTATACTCACGGTCTTCCTGTTTAAACATCCAGGCTCCTTTAGCAGCTCTTCTCCACTTTTACAGCAGTGCTGTCCAGCCATGCATGATTTATGCGGATCCATCAAGTAGGAGATTAAATTTGATTAGTTGTTGTCTACTTATGTTACAAAATTATTTCTTTGTTGAATAAGCCCAAACATTTTTATGGTTGGCGATAGTCATACTAGTTTGATAAAATTAAGTTTTAAAGTATCCCAAGTTTGAATCACTGTTAAATAGGACAACTCTGCCACCTGCTGACTAGAATCGGTCCCTTCAGTCTTCAAACAGCATATTTCAGCTTTAAAAACGTTGTTCTTTTAAAACAAAGCCCTTTATGTTGTCAAAGTGTATATTTCTGAGGTGTTTTGCTCAAAATATACCTACATAAGAATAGAAATGGTCACTGCACAGAGTAAGGCTTTGATTGTGTGTTTGGGGGAGTTACTCAATGCTTTTATTTTGAAGAGCTGCACTGCGGTGTTTTCTGTGCATTTTAGGCTGAAGAGGAGGAATAAAATCAAGTGTTTCCCAACTAAAGGAGTTATCACGTTAAATCTTTGTGATTCAGTAATGATCAAATATGGATTATAAATATGTTCATATTCATCGGACAGTGTGTGTTTTTTTTATCAGACTTGTTATGAAGTACATATTTTTTTTGTTATTAACTCCCTATTAACTTGTGTGTAAAGGCCCTAAAAACCAGAAACAGGATCTTGAAATGAACCCTGACGTTACCGGCAGCCAGTGAAGCTGGAATAAAATAGTTACCATTTTCTTCATGTTCTGGTTATGCTAATTCAGCATAGTTCTTTCCAGTCATACATCAATGCAAAGCAGGCAATTTTATCACAGCCACTTTAAAACATCTGGATGATGAGATGTTAGAACATTGAGTAAATAAAGACCAAGAACTATAGCATCTTATTCAGTGCCCTTATGTAATGAGGTCTTGAGCTATGATGTGTGGATTGCCCAGCTGATTTTTGTTATTGTTTTAGGTCATGTGGAAAAAGAAGAGGAGAGTGGAGACGTCGATGCCAGTGCAGGGCGTTTTGTCAGGTACCAGTTCACACCAGCCTTCCTCAAACTGCGCACTGTTGGTGCAACGTGAGTACATGAACTCTTCATAGCTCACCACTCTCCCCACCAGTCTGTTTGACATGCTCTCTGCTGTGCCACCTCTCTGACTGCAGCGTTGAGTTCACCGTGGGCGACCGTCCCATTAACAGCTTTCGTATGATTGAGAGGCACTACTTCCAGGGACGGCTTCTCAAGAACTTTGACTTTGACTTTGGCTTCTGCATACCCAACAGCCGCAACACATGCGAACACATTTATGAGTTTCCACAGCTTCCAGATGGCCTCAGTGAGTTCTAATTCCACCAGAACTGCTGGATCACTTTTTCACAACCTAAATATCGTTTTTTTCACTTTCTTCTGTTCCAGTTCGCCAAATGGTGGAGCATCCATATGAGACCAGATCAGATAGTTTCTACTTTGTGGACAACAAACTCATTATGCACAACAAGGCGGACTACGCCTACAACGGTGGGCTGTAATGTCTGAGAGGAGAGATGGGTCCATTCCCTCCCAGTGGTTGGGGGCGTAACAGAAGTATTTTCTCCTTTTTAGAAACATGACAGCAAAATGAAAAACAACAAACCACCTCTGCTGACACGATAAACCATGGATCCATTCAATAGTACCTCAAATCACTCTGCTTCAGAGGTTGTGAGGGATTTCTTAGGATTTCTGTTACATCTGACTGAAGTTTTTTTTCCCATGTATATACCAGTTTGTCCTAAAAGTATCATATTACTGCTTGAACACTTTTGCCTTAGATTTATACCATCTCTGCTGGATGGGGACAGTTTGAGACAGAACACTTAGGACAAGCTTTATAGACTGAGCTAGTTAGAATATATTTGACATAAATTCAGATGTTCTCATTGTGTTTATTTGAGCAACTTTTTACAAGTGATATTCACGTTTCCTGTGTGGGACAGCAAGCTCACTTAGAAGTTTTGTTTTTTTTGTAATGTTGTAAGTACTAGAATAAAATGTAGCACAAGTCAATGTTGTATTTGACTTTTGAAACATGTAGGTGGGAGTTATTGAGACCTTTTGTGAGATAGGATCCATTTTTAATAAGTTGGTCAATTGCTAATTTGACATCTCATTCTTTCAAAATCTGGGATAAAACCAGAGTAGAAGTGTCTGTGATCACTAGTACCTCTAGATCCTAATGCCATCTGTGTCTAAAACCATTTGATGTGCCTTGTTTATCCACCTCATTGTGGTTACACTCTTACCCAATCCCTTAAAGTTTTGTTGTTTTGGTTTATTCTGCAGCATAGTACTATCCATTTTCTGTTTTGAGGCTGAATTTGACTAAGTGTGGTGTTGAATATATCCCTCAGTCTGCTGCGTTCTCAGATTACCAATGAAATACCACAGGAGCACACAACTAAACCACACAAGTAGCTCAGTTTATCTATTTTTGAAGAGACACTACAGGCTGAGTCTTTTTCTCTTTACAGGAACATATTGCAGGTTTTAACCCATTTTCATTAAATCATCTGTGGGATTCATTGCTGTTGCTACTTTGCACACCAGCCCTGTGATATGCCCTGGATTGATTAAGCATGTACTTTATAGAAAACCTCATTGATTTGATTGGATGATCGTTTATTGTGATGCTGTTGAGTTGTTTTCCATTCCCTGAAAAGCGAGGAGGCCTATCAGTAGGTGAAAACAACAGTAATATCAAACTTACAGCTGCAAATCAGAAAAGTGCCTTGAATGCTTTTGTTTTTTTACGTTGGGAAACCTGTTTATTTGACCAATGAGAAAACATGGCCGCAAGCAATAGCAAAGTTGGTTTAATTCCTCTTTTCACCACCTCTGTTAAATAATTCATGTTATACTGGTGCCTTGTATACAGTGGGAGCTGTTTGAACATTTCATGTAATCATGTACATTTAAAAACTAAATTTTACAAATAGAAAAGATTAGTAACTACATTTAGTAGGCCACTGACTTTTAGGCCATTATTAATCTGAACAGATGGGATATCAGTCACACTTTACCCAATAGGTTTTTATAAAAGTTGGATTTAGTGGATGCATGTATGACAGCTGCTTGCTGTTCAGTATGTGAGTGGTTGTTTACTGAAATGCCTTGAGATGTGTATACACTTCTAAAATCTGCACTAAAAGACTGTGTGATGGACTCAAATATCTAGTTTTACTGTTACATGTTGCATGATGTCTACTTTTTATATTGTTGGACTTTACAAGTGACACAATTATGTGTTATAAGAACCTATAAATAAAAATGGTTGTTATGTAAACAAAATATTGTTTTATTTTATTTTCTCTTGTAAATGATGAAGTTTGAAGTTGTGTGTAGATATTAATAAAAGCTTAATTCAGCTGTACATTAGCAGGATATAGTTTGTTTTGTTGCATCATTTTGTTTTACAAAGTTTCTTGTTGGATTAAAAGTAGCTAAAAAGAGAAAAATGTTATTTGGTACTAAAAGACTACATCACCCAGAATCCTCTGCTGGATGCAGACAAACAACAACACGTGGGCCAATATGGCGGCCCACGTTAGAGAGATGATTTCGGAGGAGTCAAGTAGCGATGATGAAGAGCTTAGAAAGTGTCGAGAGGCGGTTTGGGACACTCAGACAAACAAAACAAAAGGTAAATGTTAGTTTGTTGTTAGGGAGGAAGTTATGTTTTTAGTAGAATGGTTATTTCCCCCCTCTGGTTAGACGAGAAGACCACTAGTCGTATATTGGTGATTTATTTGACGTAGTTGTATAAAACTTGTGTAAATGAAATAACTTTCTGAAGCAAGGGCTGACAACGATTTTATTGTATTTTTTCAGATGGAGACAGCAATGTGAAAGACTCAAAGCGGTGAGTCACCATTGAAGTGCTAATCATTAGCCCATTAGCTTAACATGCTAAATCAGGGTAGCCTGTTTGTTTAATTTTGTTTCGGTGGCAACGAATTAAAAAAATAACCGAGAAGGTATCAATTTTATTGAAGAATAACTGTTTTTGTAAGCTTCAGATATTTTGAGGTGCATGTGTATTTGAGACTCTTATTGTGAAGGATTAAATAAAGTTCCTCTGCTGCAGAAGCTGCCAAAAGATAACAGCGTTTTAGTCTACAGTGAAAAACACCAAAACCATACATTACCATTACAGTAATATTAAAAAAAAAGATTATAGGCTACTGTGTGTGTGTGTGTGTGTGTGTGTGTGTGATTCATTTATTTTTGTGCGCGCGCATATATAAACATTTCGACTCTCATCTGTCATCACTTCCTAATTTTTTTCTCCTTGTGTGGCACAAATATGCTGATGTACCTTTGAACAATAACATAAAGCCTACTGGTTTTCTGTCCTGTAACAGTGTTGTTGTCGCTGCTCACGAACATGATGGCAACGAGCTCCAGGTCACCAAAGGATTTCAAACACATGTGGCTAAAAAGCTGGAACATTTTCTTGATGGGTAACTTGATCAGAAAATATTGAACTGATATTGGGAAGTTTGATTTTAATCAGTGTTTTGTTATTTACAGTTGCATTTCAGAAATGAAGCCTAAAACCTTAAATTGTTTGGAATCAACAAAAGATGATGATGATGATGATGATGGTAAGGTTTCAGCATTTTAAGCAGATTTTTTTACCCTTTAAAACCTTCGTTTACATTTCAAACATTTGGTGTTCTCTTTTCTAGGTTTTCATCTGTTTTCTACATCCATCCCAGGACAGAAAGCTGATAATCCTCCAGAACCAGTGAGGCGTCGGCCTGTTCCCAGCTCAAGGTGTTTCACCTTTTTATGTTTTTTTTTTTTAGATTTAATTATCAGTTTTACTTCTGTGTAACATTTGTCTGCCTCTTACAGTGACAGTGACAGTGAAATGGAAACAAGGCTGAAGGAGGCAGCGGTGTCTGTAAAAGATCTGTTGCCTCCATCAACACTTAGCTCCACTGCATCCCCTTCATCATCAGAGCCTCACAACTCAGAAAAAACTCAGAGAAAGAAGAAGGTTGCGGATGAAAAAGAGAGTCATGTTGTCAGGAAAAAGAAAAAGAGGAAACAAAATAATGGAGAAAGTGCACAAGTGGACTCTGATGATAATGCTCATGATGAAAGCAGCAGTGAGCACAGGAACCTGGAGCAGGAACATGTGAAAGTTAAACAGAAAAAGAAACAGAAAGGAAACACAAGTGAAGAAACTTTGAGCTGAGATTTGATGGTCGACATTTGCTGTTTGTGGGTTCTTGTTTCTGTGTTGTGTGAGTGAGATGATGTTTTGGTTCAGAATAAAGAAGAGACTCATTTTGCTCATTTAAAAAACTGTTAATTCTCATGAAAAGTTTTTTTAAAAAAAGCATTTTTGGTTGTGAATTTAAAAAGAATATAAATTGCAGTTAAACCAGAAGTTACAAGTGTTTCATTTTACAGAATATTATTTTAATAAAAAATAGATTCTGGTGTTGATCTGGTTAATTCTCTGCTGTTTTCAGTAAATATCTACGACTACACTTGAATAAAGTTGAGCCAGTTTTTGAGACATGATTATAGCACTCTGTCTCCAGGTTTATCTGGAAAGGTACACCAGTTGTAGCTGCCCATCCCAAAACCCCGTCAGGCTTCAGAGTCCGGCTGAAGGGCAGGAGATGTTTTTACTGTGCTGTGGAGACCATTTGTGAGGGCATGTAGGAGCTGATGTCTGTGGGTGAAGGTGAGAGGAGGTGAGGCTGATGACGTTCTGTCGTCTGGGAGGAAGGATACAGCTCCAGGCTCTCAGAAGAAGCTGAGAACAAAAGTTAGAAAAGTTTATTGCAAGCTGATGTTCAGAAAACATTGCAGTTATAAAAGTATCATCTGCAGCGGTAGATAATTACAAATCCATTTTGACATAAGACCAAATAATGATAAAATACTCTTAATAGGTTTTATACACAGTAGTTAGAGTAATTTAAGGATTTAGGATTAGAAATTGAAACTAAATTGAATCACCTTTAATTGGTAATTTCATAAAAAAAGATAAAAATTCTTTATCTCTTATGTGTCAAAACAACAATGGTTTAAACCAGGGGCATTCAATTCTGGGCCTGGAGGGCTGGTATCCAGCATGCTTTACATTTAACTCTGTTTCAACACACCTGATTTCAATCAGCAGGTGATTAACAGGCTTCTGCAGAGCCTGATGAGCTGCTGCACAGGTGAATCAGAAGGGTTTTATTGCCAGATGTGCGAGAAATCACAACATTAGGAAATTGCTGCGGTACTTGGTGCAAAAAGAAAGATAAAAAATAAGATAAGCAAATATAGGAAGTAATAATATACTCATGATAAAATAATTATTATAAAAGGTGGCAATAATTAAAGAAGCAGCTACTATATACACAGTGCAGGTACTAATCAGAGTGAATCAGTTTCAGGTACAAACACAACACCGGGTCATGTGACTGGGACCAAGCGACTGGAGTGGGCAGCCCTCCAGTCGCTTGGTTCAACCACTGAATCAAATGTGTTGGAGCAGAGAAACTACTAAAACGTGCTGGATACTGGCCCTCCAGGCCTGGAATTGAATACCCCTGGTTTAAACCTTAAGTTTAGAAACTCTTATGATCATTTATAGGTCAGACGTGTGACTTAGTGACAAAACATTCTCCCAAAAAGAGTCAGGTGCTGAATCAAAAAATTAGCCTAAGTACAAACTGAATAACCTGCAGGAGTTTTGATCAAGGCAATTTAAGCAGGTCACAAGAAAAGTATTAAAAATCCAAAGAAACAAGGCATGACCTGAGACTTGGTAAACCTTATTTCTACAATACATGGTCATATATTTCTTTCCTAATGTCTTATTCTTATCACTTTGGGTTGTAAGCTGTTAAAATGACCATTTATTAAAGATATGTATCTAATTATCTAACTCTTGTCAACAATAAACCCAAACAATAATTTATACATGGGAAGAACCCAAACTAAAGGTATCTCTTTAACAATGGGGTAGCTTAATGTCTAATATGTTACTGAAGAAAATGTCAAATCCTAAAACTCATCCCATCATAAAGAAACTTTCATTATTTTACCTATAGTGATGTTGAACAGCTTGTAATAACTATAACACGCAATTGGTGAATAACATCTCAGGTAATTAAAGTGCCTTTAAAATAGGCTCAATCCTTGATTTATGTCTGGGATCTGTTGGTAATGCCTGCGCCACATGCAGCAGGCCTGTATTAATACCTGTGTGTTTTACCTGGCACAGGTGTGTGTGGCTGCAGGTGTAAAGAATCCTCCTGTATAGGTGAGTCTGTGTCTTCATCTGGATCTGCTGTTAGAATCTGAACAAAACAAAATTGAGGAGGAAGATGTGAAGATTAGATTCCTGAGACTTAAGAGAGAGCAGCAAACCCATCAGAACCAGTACCTGTCTGACTGCAGCCAGACTGGTGAGTGTCCCCAGACTGCTGCTGTCAGCGATGAGCATGGCCTGAGACAGCAAACTGGACGAGTGGTACTGGGGTGAGTCCAGCTTGTTGTACACTGTAAGGAGGAACAGGCGCCTCAGTCTTCAGCTCCTGTGTTAAACTGCTGTGATGTATTTGAGGTCTTACTGTGGCATGGCAGCTGTGCCATGGTCGCCATGAAGGGGCTCTGGAGCTGCTGTGGTATCTGCTGCTGGTGGGGGGTGTGGAGCTGCTGCTGGAATGAGATTGGCTGGAGGGTGGTGAAGCCACCTCCCATGTTGTTTATGACAGGGACGGTCTGAGGCTGCGTGGAAGCTAAACCTGTACGTGAAACATCAGACATCACTGAAAAAGCCAAACTCCAAAGAAGACCTGAAAAACCAAGTGTCTGTGTTACCGATGAGAAGAGAAGACTCCCCGAGACTCATGACGCTGGGCACTGAGGCCATGATGAGGCTCTGTGAGGAAGCAGGGGAGGCAGACAGACTGTGCAGAGAGGTCAGAGTGCTTACTGGGGGCAGTGGGCCACTGCTGGACACCTGTAACCAAGGACAAAGCACGGTCATGATGGCATCTTTGATGGTTGATGAAGAGTGAAGGAGCACATCATATTACCAGTTTAGGGATATGGGTCTCAAGGAGTGTGTGGCTGGGTTCCAGTTGGACCGGACTGACCACAAGACGCCCCGCTCGCTCCCCCGCGCTGCTTCTCACTGAGCTAGCAGGCTCACATGAGATTTGCTGGCTGTATTTTACACCTGGATAATCATCACATGTCAGGTTTCACAACAAATGCAAGAATGATGGTTAACACAACCATCAGAACCAGAACCAATACAGTCCAGTATGAAAAAGCTGTTTCAGAATAACACATGCAAGCTTTAAATTCTGAGAAAATGTTTCCAAATAATCCCTGCTTTTAATTTGGTCGCCTACTTCAGCTTTACAACAAATGTTTAGATTTAACCTTCTGCTTTACAATCATCGCCTCATAGATTTGAGGGTTGCTGAGGTATTACCGTGCTCAGGACTTGGAGGAAGTGCGTGATTGGAGGAGGGAGCCGACTGGGTGGTGAAGGATGTGTCGAGGGCCAGCTTGTGGCGAAAGGCCTCCTCTTTACGGCGGTTGGCGAACCAGTTGTACACTCGGACTTCAGTGACCAGGTTGGAGCCCAGACCTGCGAGCTGGGAGGGAGAAACGCCTCTCTGGAGACACTCGGCCCTGAATTGGATGGAACATAAACTGATAAATAGTTTTATTCTGTGAAAATGTTTGAATTTAACAATAGTTATTCAGATTATTTAGAATGATAAAAGTTGTTTATTTCATAAATAAAGATATAGATTAGATTATTTAATCTGAACATGTCAGACTAGATGAATTTGGAGGATAGTGTTTATAATTCAGGTGTTAGTTTAACACCACTGAGGTCTGATCTCATCCCACCTGTTACACTCCTCCACCAGCCCCTCCCTTTCTTCCTTGCTGGGGTTCTTCTGTCGTTCATAGGCGTTAAAGAGGATCTGCAGGGACGCTGGACCCCACTTGAACCTGTTCCTGCGTCCTTTCTTAGTCTCCTCTCCTTGTTCTTCTACAGGTGCAAGACCATGTTTAGCATTGGTGAACTCTGGAGAAGAACGAGAGATGTTATTGTGACCAATGTGTCTCCACAGGAAGAAGAGCATGGTGCTCAACGAAAAGCTTGTGTACTCACGCTGGCTGATCTCACACTGCTTCTTGACGTACCAGCTGTACAGAGCAGCTCTCTTTTGGTTCTTCATGGGTGTGCCTTTGTTGAGATGCTGGGAGAGGTGGGACTGGTTGAGTCCTGTGGACTCTACCACCTCTCTCTGAGGTAGGTTGTGCTGCTGCATGTAGCTTTTCACCATTTTTGCAACATGCCAGGGGTCCTCCCTGTTCAGCAGAGGTGAAGGAACTTATTACATCTACTACAGTGCTGTGGTGCCCTGGCAAATGCCTCACATGGTTTAACATTTATTAATGTCCAAATCTCTGGCAGAAATCAACAGAAATGCAAAACTGTGAAAAACAATTTGCCACCTCAGAGATCTAGTCTCTATTTTTATTTTAAAACACTTTAATGTTTCAGATCAGCAATCATATGAGACAAAGTTAACCTGAGTAACTACAAAATGCAGTTTTCATATGATTTCATTTAATCGCAGATTGTAACACTCTCTTGAGTCTCTCAAATCTCCGGAAAAACGTTGCCCCACTCTTCTTTGCCTTGTTTGAATTCAGCCAAACCGGAGGTTTTTCAGCCCGGATGACCTATTTAAGGTCAAAGGTCATACATTTTCCTTTAAGATTTTTCAGTAGAGAGCAGAATTTATGGTTTCACCCAATCTCCAAACTTCCGCTTCTTTCTAAGATCATCGAGAAAGCAGTTCATGCTCAGCTTTCACTTCAAATTGAGGACCTTTATTTCCTAGATTAACTCCAGTCTGGTCTGAGACCAAATCATAGTGGTTCCACCCCCACCTGACAGATAGATGCATCCACACTGACGGCCGCTCCTCTGGGGAGTACCTCAAGGATATTGGGACCACTTAATTTCTCTATCTACATCCTTCCCTTGTGAAAGATCCTGGCAAAGCATGGCATGAACTAGCCCTTATACGCTGACAATTATCAGATTTATTTGGTTTTCAATCCATCGAGCAATACTCATACTCTCATGTCTTACACAGTTAAAATCCATTCTCAAGAGACCACACCTTGAATCAGTTATCCATGCACTAGTTACCTCAAGACGGGACTATGCAAATTCGGTCCTCATTGGTCCCAATGCATCCTCTCTCAGTCATATACAAAAAATGCCGCAGCTGGATTCTTAACTAGTACTGACATGATGCCACATCACTCCCATTCTGGCTGAATTGGCTCCCAGTATGCTACCGGGTTCACTTCAAAGTTTTAACTTTCGTCTGCAAAGCCAAAAGGGCCGACTCTACTTTACCTGTCAGAGCTGCTCACCCTTTACGTTCCCTCTCGACCTCTGAGGTTCTCTGATCATCTCCTCCTGTGCGTCCTAAAGATGCGTTATAAATCTCATGGGGGTGGGCCTTCTCATTTGGCACCCCTAAGCTTTGAAACACACTTCTTGTCCCTGTTGTCGACAGGCTCCATCTCTACCTAGGTTAAAATCTTCTCTTAAAAGATATTTTTATCATTTAGGCTTTGGTTGATAACCCTTTTTTAATTTCCTTTCTTTTTTTCAAAATTTTTCTTCTTCAACCTTATGTTTGCATGGGTTTTATCTCTTTAGGTCTTTTGTCTTTTATCTGAACAGCACTTTGGTCAGCTGTCCTGCTGTTTTTAAATGTGCTATATAAATAAAGCTGGTATGTTATGGTATGGTTTCATTAAGCTGCTCCAGACCATCACACAACCACCACCGTGTTTGACTTTTTAAATGCAGAATTAGTTTTACATACGACACAGAATACTTTCTCAAATATTTTGGAGATCATCAAGGTTTTGTTTATTTTTTTATATGAGATGGTCTGTTGTGTGCTTTTTGGTCAGCATAGGTTTTGGCTAAAGAACTATTGAATCATGACCTTTGACCTTACCCTGAATCAAGTGAGAGACGCCGTGTTTTAGAGGTTCTGAGTTCTTTTGTTGTTGACTTTCTTCAGAACGAGGCATTATGTTTTGCTTTTTGAGATCTTTTAGCATGTATCATATTTGGAGACAGATCTACAACAAGTCTTTTAGTAATCAAGTCTGGGTGTGACTGCTTTCCAAATAATAGGGTTAATCCCAGTTATTTCATGGGATGGGGTGTAGCTGCTTTGATCCAAGTGAGATCTGATCTAATCTTTTACTGCTGCAAATATTTTATATCTAAAGCTTATAGATGATTAATACATACTTTTCTATCTTTTCTCTCTGTAATATCTTGTATGCGTTGCCATTTGTTGGACGGGAGAGATATGTTCTTTTCTGACATATTTAGGGTTATTTTTGACAGCTACCAGTTTAGTGTTAAACAGTCACAGGCTGTGACAACATCAGAGTCAAACTATGGTCACTCAGAGGGAAGTTTCAGAGGGGCTTATTGACAGAGTGAGATAAGAGATAAGAGAGAGAGCACACAGGAGCAAGGTCCAGCTCTTTCAGATCACTGGAGAGGAAAAACGTGTGAAAGGTTTATGAGGTCTAATATAGAGCTATCGCTCTCGGTCCAAAGCAATAAAAATGCACAATATTTCAAAACTCTCACATTTAAGGATTATTTTCTTGATTTGATCACTTATAGCTAATCTTTTATTACAAGACTGTTATGGTAGGTTTTATCATAAATGAAATTTAAAGAAATGCATGGATAAATTCCAAATCAGGTCTCGAAGCTGAATGCAGAAACATTGCTTAAGCGTTATGCAAACACAGTCAGTCATGACCAGCCTCACTCCATTAATCTTCACCTACCTGTATGCATGTAGATTATTTATTAAGAAATGGCAAAGGGAATAATGATGGGGGTGGGTAATTAGTAACTAGCATAGGAGGAACCCTCTTTAAATTCGCTCCAGAAGCCAGATTGCAGAGAGAGAAACAGAGAAGCGAGTGAAGGAGGGAGAGTTGGGAAAGAAAAGGGACTCAAGCTTCAGAAGACATCAGGAGTAGTGGTGTAGAGAAAGACACTGCTGCTTCACTCCTCAAAGGTTTCTTATAAGGAGACAAAGAAAAGAAAGGTTGCAGATCTTGATTTCCATGATGTGACAGGTCCTGCTGAACAGCAGTCAGGGAGACATTAAGAAGATGCCATGGAGCTTTCAGAGAAGTTGGGATCTACTCACTGCAGTAACCGTTCCACTTCAGTCCTCAGTTTGGATGCCTCCTCTGGTGGAAGCTTCTCCAGCTCTCGGAATATAGGTGGAGGGAAGTCCATTTCTCCTTCCTCTGAGCTCTCTCCATCCCCCTTCTCTCCCCTCTCAGCCCCAGCAGTGGCCTTGTTTCGCTCTAGTTCCCCCATGGCTTGGACCAGGACATCCCGGGACAGTCCGGATTCCAACAGGGCCCAGATGAGCTGCTCCTGGAGGGCGGTCAAACGGCTCGGCCTTGCTTTGGCTGCCCTCGCTCTTTCCTCTCCCTCCATTTGTCCTGTCTCTTATCACACTTCTGCTTCACAAACAAACAGCACTCGCATGTGTTCTGTCACACTCAAATAGCAGCCGGACCGCCACCGTAGGGCCTCATTATGATTTGAGCAGCCTCTCTTCAAATTAGGAGAAAGTATACTTTCATTTTCCTGTGTTGAATTCGCTCCTGATGTGTCCTGAGCTGCCTGGTTTTAGCTCTCCACCTGCTGTTTTGCTTTCAAAGGTCAATTTTCCTTTTTTTCTAACCTTCCTCCTCTTCACCCCCTCCTTCTTACAAGCGTCCTGTGAACTTTGTCCCCACTCCCTCAGTCCCCAGCAGTGATCAAAGTGCAATTTAAAAACAATAAGTAAAAGTGAGCAATGTTAGGACTTGATGCATAAAAACAGCAAGTCTGAGATATAACAGAAACAAGACGTAAATGAAAAGCTGTAAAAGGAAGATTTCACAATGTGTGGATGTGTTCTTTATTCGTGGAATGTATTTTTGAGCCCTAGAGAAAGTTTTCTGACATACTTTACATTTGCATCATATGTACTCCAGTCAGGTTAGAGAAGATGCTTTAGGAAAAGGGTTAATTAAATCTCTGAAATCAGTGAGGAACATATTACACAAAATATATTATTATAATACATTCTACCACTAGAGGGCACTGCTGTGTAATTTATACATCAGACTTCTCCACTTCAGGATGCTACCTTATCTGCACCAAACCTATCTGTCAGTGTCCTTTAAAAACACTCTAAAGTTTGGAGTCAGGACCTTTAATGGGCAGATCTGGAGCATTATGAGATCATTACTCTGATAAACAGGTCCATTTAAAATGCTCTGTATCTATTTTGCTTCTTATTGAATCTTAACTAGAAGCTTTAAGTCTAAAAGCATTTAGAATATGACTAACTAGAATATTTGCTAAAGCTTGGTGCGTTAAAAGAATATCCTCTTTTCTTATCTAGCTTTATAATTTTGTATAAAATGTAAACAATAAAAGGTATTAAATTAAGTAGAGATTTTTCCTGAGGAAATTGACAAGCTAATGGCTAGGCTGAGAAGGGCCAGATTAAAGGTGGATTGCAACAAAACAACTCTAATCTCAAAAACTGTTCCACTGCTGGAAATTTTCATCAATACATGATTATTTACTCAAAATGATTGTCATTCAGCCACACTTCAGAGACTACAGGGATGGAATGTGCAACTCTGGCTCTCTTAAATAAATAAACAAAATAACATTAAAAGTGTCCTAGAATGCAATTAATCAACAATCTAAAACAGAGCTTTGAGCCTCCAACAAGCATAAGAATTTTTTTTTTGACTTTCATCTGTCCCAGGAGCCCTGATACAGGCCATTCTAAACCCCCTTACTCAGGCCTTCAGTGAAAAGAGCTGTTGACCCCTCCCACTCAGCCAGGACATGCTGATTGGTTGGTTTCCTCAGAAGGCCTCAGACACATGCAGGTTTGAGGAGGTGTGGCTCCCCCTTATGACGTGTTAAGGAAGGCTTTCTCAGAACAGGAGGTTTTCTCTCACCTTTTTCAACTTTCTAATTTACATAAAAAGTAGGTCAAACACAGCTTTGACTCTTTGGCATGCTACTGTTGACCACCCAAGCTGTCTTTATTCAACAACAACAAGGAAAATGTTGGTTTACATTCTAGGTCCTCTTTAAAACATGTAAAATCATATTGCACAAGGTGTACAGGACATCTTAAAGCAGCAATCTAGAGTTTTCCCCTTTCAGGAATTATGTTAACCTAGAAATCTAGACCATGAGTTGCTGAAGCAGAATGATTTTGCTCTGCATGTCAGTCTAGCAAAGCACTCAGTCTGGTGGCTGGCCAATCAGCAATGGTTTGGTGAGCGGGATGTTACTGAGCCTGATCGAAACTAATGGGGACGGCTTTTTCGAAATGGTTTTGGCATCAACTTTGGGCTATTTAGGCTTTTCTTTGAGTCAAGAGCAGATAGAGGTACTTACGTTTATTTAGAGAAATTATGTATTTGCATCTTCTTCGACAGTGTATGGTGAACTGATTAGTGATGGAACTTATGATGGTAACATTTTACAATAGGGATCTTTTTATTAACGTTACTTAGTGGTTTATTAAGCATTACTAAACTATTAAATAAAGTTTTAACAACTGCTTAATTCTAATGTTAATAAGTAATGCATTACTAAGCAGACACCAACCCTGGCCCTTTGTCCTAATAGTTAACAATATCTGTAACATTAATATAGAGATCCTTTCCTTATTAATGCTTAATAATGCACAAAGTAACATTAATAAAGGGGCCCTTACGCCTGGTTTTAGCTCTCCACCTGCTGTTTTGCTTTCAAAGGTCAATTTTCCTTTTTTTCTAACCTTCCTCCTCTTCACCCCCTCCTTCTTACAAGCGTCCTGTGAACTTTGTCCCCACTCCCTCAGTCCCCAGCAGTGATCAAAGTGCAATTTAAAAACAATAAGTAAAAGTGAGCAATGTTAGGACTTGATGCATAAAAACAGCAAGTCTGAGATATAACAGAAACAAGACGTAAATGAAAAGCTGTAAAAGGAAGATTTCACAATGTGTGGATGTGTTCTTTATTCGTGGAATGTATTTTTGAGCCCTAGAGAAAGTTTTCTGACATACTTTACATTTGCATCATATGTACTCCAGTCAGGTTAGAGAAGATGCTTTAGGAAAAGGGTTAATTAAATCTCTGAAATCAGTGAGGAACATATTACACAAAATATATTATTATAATACATTCTACCACTAGAGGGCACTGCTGTGTAATTTATACATCAGACTTCTCCACTTCAGGATGCTACCTTATCTGCACCAAACCTATCTGTCAGTGTCCTTTAAAAACACTCTAAAGTTTGGAGTCAGGACCTTTAATGGGCAGATCTGGAGCATTATGAGATCATTACTCTGATAAACAGGTCCATTTAAAATGCTCTGTATCTATTTTGCTTCTTATTGAATCTTAACTAGAAGCTTTAAGTCTAAAAGCATTTAGAATATGACTAACTAGAATATTTGCTAAAGCTTGGTGCGTTAAAAGAATATCCTCTTTTCTTATCTAGCTTTATAATTTTGTATAAAATGTAAACAATAAAAGGTATTAAATTAAGTAGAGATTTTTCCTGAGGAAATTGACAAGCTAATGGCTAGGCTGAGAAGGGCCAGATTAAAGGTGGATTGCAACAAAACAACTCTAATCTCAAAAACTGTTCCACTGCTGGAAATTTTCATCAATACATGATTATTTACTCAAAATGATTGTCATTCAGCCACACTTCAGAGACTACAGGGATGGAATGTGCAACTCTGGCTCTCTTAAATAAATAAACAAAATAACATTAAAAGTGTCCTAGAATGCAATTAATCAACAATCTAAAACAGAGCTTTGAGCCTCCAACAAGCATAAGAATTTTTTTTTTGACTTTCATCTGTCCCAGGAGCCCTGATACAGGCCATTCTAAACCCCCTTACTCAGGCCTTCAGTGAAAAGAGCTGTTGACCCCTCCCACTCAGCCAGGACATGCTGATTGGTTGGTTTCCTCAGAAGGCCTCAGACACATGCAGGTTTGAGGAGGTGTGGCTCCCCCTTATGACGTGTTAAGGAAGGCTTTCTCAGAACAGGAGGTTTTCTCTCACCTTTTTCAACTTTCTAATTTACATAAAAAGTAGGTCAAACACAGCTTTGACTCTTTGGCATGCTACTGTTGACCACCCAAGCTGTCTTTATTCAACAACAACAAGGAAAATGTTGGTTTACATTCTAGGTCCTCTTTAAAACATGTAAAATCATATTGCACAAGGTGTACAGGACATCTTAAAGCAGCAATCTAGAGTTTTCCCCTTTCAGGAATTATGTTAACCTAGAAATCTAGACCATGAGTTGCTGAAGCAGAATGATTTTGCTCTGCATGTCAGTCTAGCAAAGCACTCAGTCTGGTGGCTGGCCAATCAGCAATGGTTTGGTGAGCGGGATGTTACTGAGCCTGATCGAAACTAATGGGGACGGCTTTTTCGAAATGGTTTTGGCATCAACTTTGGGCTATTTAGGCTTTTCTTTGAGTCAAGAGCAGATAGAGGTACTTACGTTTATTTAGAGAAATTATGTATTTGCATCTTCTTCGACAGTGTATGGTGAACTGATTAGTGATGGAACTTATGATGGTAACATTTTACAATAGGGATCTTTTTATTAACGTTACTTAGTGGTTTATTAAGCATTACTAAACTATTAAATAAAGTTTTAACAACTGCTTAATTCTAATGTTAATAAGTAATGCATTACTAAGCAGACACCAACCCTGGCCCTTTGTCCTAATAGTTAACAATATCTGTAACATTAATATAGAGATCCTTTCCTTATTAATGCTTAATAATGCACAAAGTAACATTAATAAAGGGGCCCTTACTGTGAAGTGTTACCCTTATGACTCTTGGAAGGGAGTTGTTCATTCAAGAGCCGTCCAAAAGAACGACTCTTTTGAACTTTACAAAGACTCAATCTCTCATCGTTCATTTGGAAGAGATGTTTAAAAGATTAAATGCATCCATGAACGTTGCATCACTAGGACCGAGGCTCTTTCCATTTCTGGATAAGGGCCCCCACAGTGCTCACAGGAACATTCAGCATTTTGAAATGCACCTATAACCATTCCCATCACAATGCTTTTCAGCGATAAGATTACAAAGATCTTAGGAGAGTTCTTTGCTTTTACCCATGAAGTCTTACCTGTGTGCCTCCTGGGTAATGAGAAGCCTATAGGCCATCAATCAGGACTAAAGCAGCTGATATAATTGGTACTGTTAGGGGGCAAGGTTTCTCTCTCTATAGAGGGTTTTCACAGCGCTTCATTGCCGTGTCATCAACCTGGCAGTCGCCATATTGGAGATACTGGAGGTAAACAAAGCGAACGCACTCCAGCAGATTCCAAACTTCGAACGGAAGAAAATGGTGAATTATTGCTGTGTTATAGGCTGTACTAATCGGTCAGACCGTGAAACACATTTGCAGTTTTATAGACTGCCAAAAGTTATTAAAAATCAGGGAGAATAATGCCAAAAGTTATCAGAAGAAAGGAAGCTCTTGTTGCTAATGAAGCTAAACCAGGACCTACGAGGCAAAACTCTGGACGAAAAACAAACTCTTGGCTAATATTACAACTTGGTTATTCATGATATCATACAGTTAGGTTGATTTAAGACGTTATTGCATTACTTACTTTGGCATTCACATCACATCTGTCATTGATGACTTGATACTGCATCTCCCTCACCCATTCCCCCCGCCATCTGGTTATAGGCCTCCAAACTTTTATAAGCTTTAAGGTCTTCCGCTGTGTTTGGGCTTGCCGAGAAAACAAGATAGTTGACTATATCAGGATACACAATAGACGGAAGACTCTCCGGGGCGTCATTGATCCAAGATAAAGGAGCCAACTCGTACAGATCTGCACCACCAATAAGCCTTAACTTTTCAAAATATCGTGCCCTTTCCTGCGGACTAAGTCCTTCCCTGTATGCCTTTACATCCATAACGCATTCTGAGGATTTCTGTGGTTTCGGGCGTTTCTCCATTGCAGTGTTTGCCTCCAGTTTCGGCAATAATTCAGCATTTTCTTCCGTTCGATGTTTGGAATCTGCTGAAGTGGGTTAGGATTAGGGTTAGGTTTAGGGTTGTTTACCTCCAGTATCTCCAATATGGCGACTTCCGGGTTGATGATACGGCGATGACACGCCGTGAAAACCCTCTATACTGACCGATTTCAGGTCATATCCTGGCTTTCTATGCCATTTTGCACCTTGTTATCTTCATGTGTTGTTTCACTCTATTACACATAACTGTATTTATGGACTTAAATATTTAGATGTCTTTGCTTGAATTAAATACTTGAGTTGATATTGACATGTGGTGGAAATTTCAATAGCTCACTTAGAAAAACCCTTACTGATAAAACTGCTGATGTGTCAAATACTTATTCTCCCCGCTGTATATAGCATAAGATGAAAATAATAATTGTATTTTCGCTCTAGCTGGCTAGAGGTGAATGTTCTCCAATGAGAGGCGTCGCTTCCAGCTGTAATCACAGAAGTAGGGATGGGGACATAAGGTGTGATACATTTTTCTGCCTCTAGATGGTGTCCTCTTACAAAAACTCTGGATTTCTGCTAGATCAGAGTTCATGAACTTTATAGGCTCAGTGAAGATGTTCCTCAGTTCTGTTCAGGCTTTGAGGTTGTTCAGTCTACTGCCTGAATGAAGGAGGGTGACTAGTTCCTGGCCTGGATGGGCAGGGTCCACCTCCACCACACACCAGTAAAAAGAACAGCTCACTGAGACTGGTACCCATTATAAAATAGAGCTGTTTGTGAGACTATGTAATGGTTTTGGTTGTGTTATTGGTCCGTGTAAGGCCAGTGGACCTGTGAAGGCCCACTTGTTTAGATGTTTTCCCTCTACTTCTCCAAAATGTTCAAACTATCTACGACAGATAATTTGTTCCGCTGAAGCTCAAGATGCGAATCCTCCCTTCTCACTAAAAATCTTTTTCTCCCAATCCAACATCTTTGTCTTTTACCTATTGTGTTTTATCAAAAACATTGGCAGCAATGATAAGTTGGAGGGGAATCTGGAAAGAAAAGAAAGAAAACTAAAAGGGGCGAAACCTTTGAGAGTTAATGGAGTCTCTTATCTTTCCTCTCTCTTCTGTGCTTAAAATGCTCACTTTCTCTGCCTCGATCACCTTATACTATTCTCATGTTCAGCCTATCAGCACCGTTTTGTGTCGAGCTCTTGTTACCTCACCCCACCCTTGGGAAGATGGCATTATACTGTATTTGGAAGGGTAACAGAGCTCCCTCTATCTCCCTGAGACGTGCCACTGACCTGTAATTAAGACCTATTGTACTATTCAGAGGAAACTCCTCACCCAAACGGACAGAGGGCAGTGTGTGTGTGTGTGTGTGTGTGTGTGTGCTTCCAGCAGCCCAGATATTGCTGTGACTAATGCTGCACCACACAAGCAGGGTTTATCAAAAAGGAACACATGCAGGACACATTAGAGCTCACATTTTCTCCCTCCAACAGAACTCAAAGCTCTGCTGATTAGTAATGAGACACAATCCACACTGTCCATCTCTCATTAGCAAACTATTGCTCACCGCCTCGTGCTGCAAGCTTTCTCTCCACTCAGACTACCCCCCCACACACACCATTCAACCCCATTGATCATGCATGCAGAAATTTAACACACCCCTAATTCTTGTCCAAATAGCCTCTGTCCCACTTCCAGAGCTTCATCTGTTCATCTGTGTCCAGGCAGGGCACTGGCTGCAGCACTCAATGAGAATGTAGTTATTCAAGGGGACGATCACAAATTTAAATCTGTTAAGATGTGAGTTATGAGTGAGGCTTTGATCGGATCAGTATTTTTGCTTGCTGTGATGGATTACAGCTTTAAAATGTTTTAAACATTGACAGAAAAACATTCTCCAAAGTTTGCTGCTAACTCAGCATCTTGCTTATACATGTAAGTTAAAGCTGTCATTGTCTTTGTTTGAACTGCACAGACTACTGATCAGACTTAACACTAGTTACCGGGTCACATGTTGAGTCAGTGTTGAGAAGATTAGCCAGAGCTGGCTTTAGTAGCTACTAATTAAATGCTTAAACCTCAGCAATGAATGAGCACGCAGAGCACAAACCTTCTGTTATACCACACTGGATAAGCCGGTTCACGATATGGAAGACATGTTACAACAAACTGTTTTGCTTGTGTTGCATCAAGGTCTCATACATTATTTACAACTAAGTTTTTATTTAACAATAACCCAAATAGAATTTGTTTGATAGTAGTCTGACTTTCACCTGTCGTTATATGTTTGCACAGCTTTAAAAGCCACTTTCAACAGGTTAGAATACCAGATAAGTTCTTTTTATCTGTGAATCATGCCTGATAACTCCTTATCTCAACTCATGTGGAAACTGACTCAATAGTCAGCACAAACAACAAAAACTAAAAAAAATTTGACAGGAAGTCACACAATCGCTTTTCAAAATAAAGCTTGATGACCACAAAGTAAATTAGGGACTGTAAGATGCCCTTCTTCTTCTTCGTCTTCTTCTTCTTCTTAATAATAATAATAATAATAATAATAATAATAATAATAATAATAATAATATAATAATAATAATAATTTTGTTTATTCATTAATGATGGTTTACAGCCTTTGTTTATTTGGGATAGAGGATGTAATGAAGTGAAGATACAATTTTCTGGTTTTATTATAAAAAGCAGCTTTTGGCTTTTTTGTACTCTATTGGATATGATTAATTTACATCTGGACTGAAAGGATGGCTTGCAACTGACTGTGAATCTGGAATTTTTTTTACTGAATTGCTCTTGTTTCTTTTAATGTAGCACTTTGAGATTATTTTTTATTAAGAATTAGTGTTATAAAAGTAATCTGAAAGAATTATTATTATTATTATTATTTATTTATTTATTTATTTATTTATTTATTTATTTATTTATTTATTTATTTATTTATTTGTTTTTCACTCTTCTCCACTATACTGTGTTGGTGTCACTGGTCTACTTGTATTTCCCCTTTACAGACTTTATAATTTGATTGTACTTTAAGTAACTGATTAGAAGCAGGTGTTATTTGCTCACTTGAAGCTTTTTTTTATTATTCTGAGCTTTTTTATTTCTCTGCCTCAGCTGAATGTTTTAGATTGTTTTCCCCCTTTTTACGATAGGAAAACATTTCTAAATATTGAGCGCGCTGCCATGATTTTATTTTGAAGAGCCCTCCCGGAAGCAGTATGACTGACAACAACAGAGTTGATTCCTGAGCGGCTTGTGTCGGTGGGATGAGAGAGGGACAGCAGCGGGGACTGAGTGGAGGAGGTGGAGTCTGTCCCGGTCTGCATCTGGCCCGCTCCCCTCTCTGTCACCCCGGGCCAAACCCGCCCAGCTCCTCTCACTCTGCCTCCGCCAGTCCTCCCGCACGTCTCGGTCCGGACACACACAGCAGTAGCCAGACTCACACACACCGCCAGGACACCAGGACACGGAATGGAGACGGAAGGGAGCCAGAGCAGCCTGTCCACCTCGGACTCCCCTCACGACCCATGGTAAGTTTCTTTTTTAACTTTCTGTCACCGTTCGGCTCACACACACATCAGAAACAAACCTGGAACACACATACACACACACACACACACACACGCACACACACACACACACACACACACACACACACACACACACACACACTAGAACGAGAGATGGGTCTGTAGCTCCACCAGTGCTCTGAACTTTGTTTTGACTAATAAACAGCAAACTCACAGAATCCTCCTCTGTTGACTCCCAAGATCTAAATATTTTTTCTTTTTCCACAGCAAAATGTTCATAGGAGGACTCAGCTGGCAAACAACACAAGGTAAATCTTTCCCCAACTCCTGCTCTACTCAAAAGTCACACGTTAAAGTAATCACTGCATGAGTCGGATGAAACAAACAGAATCTATATATTAAAATTGAATTTGTTGAAGTTTCTGTTTTCTCACTCTCTATTTTTTTTTAAATTCAACATATGAAACCTGCTCCTGAATGAATGCCCCATTCAGAAATACCACAGACTGAGTAATTCATAAAAGCTCACTCATAGTGTCATTTGAAATTATTCAGAGCTTTTGAGTCTTGGTTGCATTTTGTTTTGTGTTTTGAACTTTTAATTCAAGCATGTATCAATTTGGTGAGACAAATCTCAGCAAAGTAACCAGACTTAGCTTCAAAATGAAAAAAATAAAAGTGATACTTGTCAGTTTGTTCACTGTATGATGGTGTTTTTCTTTCCCAGAGGGTCTGAAGGAGTACTTCTGCAAGTACGGGGAGGTGAAAGAGTGTATGGTGATGCGAGATCCGGTTACTAAGCGCTCGAGGTGAGGGAGCTGTGGGCCCGGCTGCGCCGCCGGAGCTGAAAGTTTATCTGACCTCCGTGATTCCTCTTTGCTCATAATGTATCATTTCACATCAGCATCAGTTCCTGTGTCAGTAATACCTTCTCCCCTGGTGTCTGCAGGGGCTTTGGATTCGTCACCTTTGTGGATCAGGCGGGCGTGGATAAAGTTTTGGCCCAAACCAGACATGAGTTGGACTCAAAAACAGTGAGTTCTCTGTGTTTACTTCCCTCCACTGACTAATCCCATTGCACAGTGTTTGATTAGTGGATTTTCCGATAATCCGCCTGAAAGGTGTAACATTGCTACATTTTAGTGTGTTTACTGAGGGCTCCACTGTGCCGATGTTTTCCTCGTCCTGTGCCACCATTAATACTTGGTCGGACAGGCGGTCTCACGTCTGCATCTGCTGCCGCACCTCAGATGGGAGCACTTTACATGATAAAGTCATTAGTCCACACATGGGAGAAAGTGCTCTCTCATCTCAGTTCTGCCAAACAAGGCAAGAAAATGTCACCCAGTGTCAATTTCCATAGAAACAAGGGAACCAGGACAGGGTTGCATTCACTGCCAGTCTTTGATTTGGCCTCTCAGAAGAGTGAACTGAGTCCTTTTTTCCCCCTCTGTCCCAAAGGGGTTGAATTGAGCTAACAAAAAGTTCCTCAATGGAACAAGTGAATGCAACCTGAAACCATCAAGGTGTGAAAGCAGCGACAATCAAACTCCTGTGAGCTTCCTGTGGATCTCAGCGAGAATAAACCGGCGCGTTTAGTGAGGATGGAGTCAGAGCGACGCATTCAGGCCCTTTCACCTGCGTGAATTGCAACTTAGAATGTATTAATGGCCTGTGCTGGAGGATGTGTGTGTGATTGAGTGTGTATGTGTGTATCTTTTTGTCAGTAATGAATGTGGGCTGGTCTGGGAACAATGTGGCCTGTTGGTCGCCATAGGGACCAGTGCCCCCGCCTCTCTGTTCATTTAGGATTTGCGATTGGCTGCGGGTTAGTCACTGTATTGAAATGAGGGAAGGTATTTCTTCTTTCCCCTTTTGTGCTGTGAGCGACTCACCCTCTCAAGTATTTGAAAGATAAATGGAAGTTGCAAAGGAGGGAATAGAAAACCTGAATAAACGGTAGAACATTTTAAAGTTTTGCATAATTAAGAGTTTAAAGTTGGTAACGACTCCCTTCTGCTTTAGTGTCACTTGCAGGCATGACATCAGCACCATCATGATGGGACGCCTCTAACTCACCAAGGGGTTGGTTTCCTTAGTGATACCCCCCCACCACCCCTCATTTCTACAGTTAGAAACAGCTCTGTCACAAAAGAATCACTAGCAATGCACTCCAGTTCTACTCACCAGAGATCAGAGGCCAAGTCATCTCCTCGCCACTAAACACTTGTTTTGAATCTAAAGGATCTTTATATATAAACTTTAGTTATTTCCGTGCAGCCGTGTGTGCCTGCGGTGGATTCTCTGGTGTGTTGGTGGTGTTCGTGTGAGTTTGACATGGCAGCGGTTGGACGGTGAGGCCTTTTCAGACTGCTCACCCCCTCACCCACCCTCCTCCCTTCTCTCTCATGCAGACAGGTTATCCTGTTAGAGGGGAGAGAGAAAAGTTCTCCAGTGGCAACAGAAAGAATGTGCCATGCTGTGACCGACTGAACCGCTCTTGCGCTGGAATTAACAGAGCTTTGCACAGCCATGAGGCTAAAGAGCAAATACAGTGCTGCAGAGGAATTTATTGTTGCTGAAGGACAGATGAGTTCCAGTTTGGACCAGTATGGTACGGAAGGTTTTACTGTGATTTACGTAACTGCTGGCCCTCTGGGCGTCCTTTCAGCTTCCCGCTGTTTGCAAAGTTGGAGACGGTCGTTGCGAGCCCGACCATTTGTGGGACAGAGTTTCCACTCAGTCAAGAGTATCACAACAAAGACACATACAACTCTTTACAGAGCGACATCAGGCATTTGTTGTGACCCCCCCCCCCCCTTCAACTGTTTCCATGAGCTGAGTGGAAAAAAAGTGCTGCTAGTGGGGGTGGGGGTGGGGGCGGTGGCGTAGGATGACCCCATCTGTGATTATTATGGCTCTCCTTACTAATAGGATTGGAGTCACCAAGCTTGAGTTGCTCCTTGGAGATGTTGCGTGTTGCTGCCCAATCGGCAGGTTGCGTTAGACGTGTTCCCAGCTCAGGCGGTGACAGGCAGCACGCTCGGCCAACTGTTGCGTAGCTGGGATGGAGCCGGTAGAGGGGGATTGCCCTGATTTCATAAACCTCTCTTGGAATTATGTTCAGCTCCTTCTCTGTTACCTTGCTGTGGGTGAAGAGTAGAGTCAGTCATCCTCGAGGCCTTCAAGTCACTTCACACAGTTTTAATGCCTAGAATATGACTTTCTTTATTGGGACGTTAGTCACTAAATCTACAACTTGATATTTCATTTGAAAACATTTCATTTTCCATCATTATTTATAAATTTTTAAATTGTTCTACACTTCTTTAGAGAGTTTATATCTTAAAGGGCCTGTATCATGCTATTTTACACCTTCCAGAGCAACGATAGGCATAACATATGACAAAATATCACCGTTGGCACTATTGAGATGTCATTTTTTATGAAATATGTTATTTTTATGACCCATTACTTCAACCTGGACATAAGATGCTCCTCTATGTGAATTCCACAATAGTACACAGCTGCAGACCCAGAGTCCATAGATTCACACTTGCTGCAGACCCCCCCCCCCCCCCCCCCCCCCCCCCCCCCCCCCGCATGAATCATTGTCCCAATCAGTGTCCCTGACACGCACCCACATAAATTTATAAACATTTAACTAGCGGTTGGAATTCTAATTGTACTCACTGCTCTGGCTCTCCATCGGGTGGTTTTAATGTTGGAATGGCGCCGGTTTGAAGAAGTAATCCGTCTGAAAACCCACTCCGGTACAGGCGGTGGTTTAACAAGACGTCTGTGAAATCACGGTCACATTCTGGCTCGGCGTTTGAGATCTCCTGAAGATTCTTCAGGAAGACTGGACATGGATCCTCTTGCAGACAAAAATTCATTTTAGCATTATTTAAAGTGCAGACCAGATAAGAAAGAAATCACTTCACAGGTGTGAAGATTAAACTCCCTGCTAGCTGCACAGATTGACTGGGTGTTAGTGTTTACAGTCAAGACTCAGAGAAGGAGGGATCCGGACTTGAGAGACTACCTGCATGAGGAGGAGCAGGCCGTGCCACAGAAGCAACCCCATTCAGCTGAATGCAGCCTGCTGGGCAGGCAGCAGATGATTTGCAGCTGAGATAGGAAAATGCATGCGTGAAGCCAAAAACCGCTTAGAGGGGGTTTTCATGAGGAAATGACAATATGGTCAAAGCTCAAAAAAGTGGGTTTTGCATGATATAATACCTTTAAAGGGCTAATGAGCTAACGTCTAAGTCTGCATGTAGGCACGACCAAAGCATATTAAATTAGCTCCAACCGCCAAAACTTCAAAGTGATTCGTGCAACATGTTTCTTTAAATTACTGTCAATTTTGAATCACGTGGTTCTTTTCGGAAGGAATATTAACAAAATCCTGTTGTCCCTGATCCCTGCAAGTGGTGCTGGTAATAGATTTACATGTAATACCAGTATGGGGATGTGAAGTTGATGGTGGTGTAAAGGTTCATAAAATAATGTTGCATGAATCTTCTGTCTCAGTTGTGTTTGTACTAGCCATTAGCTCGTCAATCCTGTGGGACGGAACAGAGGCTGTTCAGGAAGATATCTCAAACAGATAAAACAGTAATTATTTATTTTTTGCACAGAAACACACTTCAAAATGACCAATATATGTGTGTAATATTTGTGTGTAAACTCAGATTTTAGGTAAGTACAGATGCTGATGGATCTGGGAGTCAAACTACACGAAAAACCCAAACATCCAAAAACAGCATTAATGAAATCCCTTCCAGACACGCCTCTTTGGTTTTACTTTGATCAACACCACAAAGCAAACTGACTTCATTCATTCGTTCATTTGATCTGTTTAATGTCCACGATTTCCTGCCCTCGGATGTGCCGTGTGTGCTGCCACGTGTTTGATTTTGTTTGTTTGTGTGTGTGCGTTTGTTTTTGAATGTGCACAGGAGTGTTGGACATCAGGAGGGTTGGTGACCGGAGGTGACTATCAGAGTAGTCTAGCCACCATAGACACTAAACTGTAGACTCTGCATCTGATCCTAAAGTCTTAGCGGATAGTATTTTCACTCTGCTCTCTAGAACAGAAGTCAAAGAGAAACAGACAGAAAATCAAACTAAACAAAGCCTTGATGATGTCAGATCTGATTAGAAGCAACACTTCTGGCCGTAACTCTGGTAAACGCATGTGGTTTACCATAGAGGCTGTAGCTCTCTACTGTAGTTCAACTCTACCCTCTCATGGTTACGGACTAATCATAGCACTGTACTGTCTCACCATCTGTTAGTGTAACTGCAGTACAGTGTGGAGTAGTCTAGTTGTTCTCTAGCTCTGTTAGACCAGCGTAGACTAATATAGAGGTCTCAAATTCCAGTTTTACAGGCTGTCTATGATTGTATCTTCATAGCATGGTGTGGTTCTCTCCTCAGATTTAACCATGGTGCTTCTCCACATCATACTCTAGTTTCACGACGAGTTATTTAAAGTTCCTGCATTGAGATCGAAATATCAAATTAATGAATAAGTAAAGTAAATGTGTGCAGGATATAGAGGGAGATCCGGATCACCTGAAGGTGCTCGGGATTCAGACTGGTCTCTCTCTGTTGTCATCGCTTGCGTCAAAAAGCTGACAAAGGCGAGAGCAAACAGGCACAAACAAACAGAAACCGCGCCGCTCCAGCGTCAGAGTGGCGTGATTGACGGCTCCTGTCTCCCTCCTCCCCTGCTTCCTCACTCCTCTCGCCCTCTTTCTGACACACTTCCCAGCCCTCCTCAGCGAGGAGGTGAGGTGTGTTTGTGATTGTGGTGCCCGTGTGAGATTCCAGGAGATCACGTCACATGCTGGTGACAAGAGAGGCCGGGGTTCACTGGACGTTTCCAGGCGCTCCACCTGAGCACCGCATGCACCCACATTTATGTTCACGCACACAGCTGGCCTCAGTAGGTGGCTTTAATCACACAAGGTTTCACACTTAAAACTACTGAAGCTTTAATGCATCTACAGCTTCCAATAGTCAACAGGAGAAGAGCATCAGAATATATGTTGTTAAAAATGATCAGAATAATAGAGATTTAAGATGTAAAATTATAACAAATAAACACGAAATATAAAATCAACCACAAAGCAGAATGCTGTACTCTGCACAAATTGCACAGATGATTTATTATTATTTTATTTATCTGTTCTTTATGATATTTAATGAACTTTTTCATTCATTCATTTTCTAAATCCATCACCAGTCCACCACAAGAACAGAAACAGTCACTCACTCACACCTAGGGTCAGGTTAGGGTCACCATTCAACCTAAACATGCCTGTTTTTGGTCTGTGAGCTTCGTCCCTCTGCATGGGGAGAACATGCTAATGCCACACAGAAAGGCTGCAGCCAGGTGTGCCACCATGGAGCCACAAAAATCTTTTAAATAAATAAAAAAAAAACATCTTGTAGTTTAAAGTTACGTCATAAATTATTCATTCATTCCGTTTATTTAATAGGGACAGATAAACTGTAAAACCGCACCCCCATGTTTAGCAAAATGTTTTTAGCCATAGCTAATTTGCAGCATTTGTCCCTAGATGGGTTTTTTAAAACATTGTTAAAAGAAACAGAAGACAACATTTAAAACATTAAATAAAGAGATTCACAATATGCACAATTAAAATCCCAATAAAACGTTATGACAACCAGTTTGAGACGCACAGTGATCACAGCGAAGGGAAAGAACAGCCGTGCGTGCAGCGCTGCTGCTGGGACAGCCAGGATTTGCTTTTTAAAAACGTTGAAACATTAGCACGCTATTTGTTTTTTAGTTTGACATTTATCCATAACAGGTCATTTCCTAACGAAATGTCTCATTTTTAGTCTTAAGCTCACATTGCATTTTAGAAAATCTTTTTTTAACATATAAACAATTTTCTTCAGAACACAAAAAGAAAAAAGGAGATTTATGTGATTTTTATTATAGAAGTTTTTAGCATTTTAATCTTTATTCAAATAGATTTAAAGAGCTGTGGATGTTAGATCTCATTTCCAAAAACTGATTAATCATTTTTATTTTCTAGTGATAAAAAAAAACCTTTCTGTAAAACTTTGAGTTTATGAAAAATATAGCAGCACCTTTTTCTGTAGCCAGTCTTTACCAAACGTTAAAAATAATGTAATTACGTCATGTTTATTTTTCTATCTAGTCTTGTGCCTTAAGTCGTGTTGGTTTTAGTGAGCTTTACCACTCAGTGATAAACAGTCCTTAGAAATAGATCTTTAAATGACAGAAAAGTCATTCTACATGCAACATTTTTAAAAAAGCTTCTGATTTGTGAGTCTTTTGTATCGTAGCACGTTAGCTAACCAGCTCTGGCGTTCTTTGTATCGTCTCTTCTAGATCGATCCAAAAGTGGCGTTTCCTCGAAGAGCCCAGCCTAAAGTGAGTGGAGGTGTCTCCTGGTGTTGTGCATTGTTTGGTCTGGTTTGTTGAGCGTTTCAGTCTCTTATCTGGGTTAATGTCACCTAATCTGTTGAACATGAGCTCTGCTGGCTCCACTGAGCCGTTATATGAGTAAACGTTAACAAAAATCTGCACAACTTCCTATTTGAAGGAGTCTGGGTGTCTTGTTTTATGTTTTCATCTCTTTGTTTTGTGTTTTATATGAACCTGAGATTTGTGAAGATGACCGTATTGTTTATATTATTAGTCTGGAGTTTTCATTTTTTTTTTATTTTAGAAGTAGGTTTTTAAAAATATTTGTTTCATTGACTTACTCTAAGTCAAATGTCTATTGGTAATTAGGATTGTTGCAAAAATTAATCAATAATTTGCTATTATAGCGTTTCAAACAAATTTTAAGCAAACACACCCTAAATATATTTCGAGTTTATTGCTCAAGGGAGTGTGTTACCTTCTCTGTTTTTCTCAAATTAAAAGAAATGTTAATGATGCAACAGTAAAACTGTACAGATTTAATCCTGAGAAGCATACACTCAGCCCAGAAATGCATCGTCTGAGGGACAGATGCATGTAGTTTTATTGATTTTCTCCTCTTGCAGCTGGTGACTCGAACTAAGAAGATCTTTGTGGGCGGCCTGTCGGTGAACACGACCATCGAAGACGTGAAGCAATACTTTGACCAGTTTGGGAAGGTGAGCAGTGTGGAGGAAGTGTTTTAAAGCTGGGCTTGTGTCGGATCTGTTGTGAAAATATCATAAAAGAAAAAGTATTAAGGTGTTTTCCATCAACATCCCAGCATCTCTGCTGGGTCTGATTCACCGCTCGAGTCTGGAGCCTGGAGATGAAGGAGTTACAGCGAGGGAGAGGAGGGCGCGAAAGAAAGGCTGGAGGAGAGTAGGAGGAGGAACAACAGGGCTGTGAGGCTCCAGGAGCGGCGGGCAAACTGGGGGGGCAGAGGGAGAGGGGCTGCTGGGAGGTGAAGAGGAGGGGGCCTGTAGAAAAGTTTTGTACAGAGTGTGTGGTAATGGTGAAGAAGGAGGGGGGGATTATCAGAATCTGAATTAATCTGATGTAACAGCTGCTACTACCCACAACCCCCTTCTGGCCCGTTACCGTGGTGACCTGGCTTGCCCATTGTCCCCGAGTAATTCTGTGGGTTAGGGGTTTTGTTCTGAAGGAGGAGGGATGAGGTGGTGTTAGAATCACTGCACTGGATGGGTGGGTGGGTTGGGGGGGGGGGGGGGGGGGGGG
>SSNS01000251.1:547659-578416 GCA_006937985.1 Aphyosemion australe
TTACTAACGATAAAAACAGGTTCAGTAACTTAAAAAAACACAAAAACTTGTCGCAAAATAAAGTTTTTCATCGTTTCCATTTTTTAAAAAAGTCTCTGAGATAATTTTGGAGACTGAAAAGCGGAGAGGAGATGATGGGCTGACAAAAGCTGTGACTGGGAAGGGAGGGCCTTACTGGTGGAGGCGTAGGAGAGGGAACTGGGGCAAAGATGGGGTGAGTGTGTGTGTGTGTGTGTGTGTGGAGGGGGGGTAATGAAGGCCATTATGCCTCGAAACAAAGCTAGGCAAATATTTAGTTAGTTTGTTCAAAAGTTGTGGTACAAATAGTTCCTGAATCCTTCTCACTACATCCTGGTCATCAGTAACAGGTGTGTGATTTAGACGATTCTTGTCAAAGGGGAGAAAAAATAAAACCCTAAACAAGAAATCATTCTAAAGTTGTCAGCACCTCGAGCCCTTCAAACTTTTTTAAAAGCAAAAATGCAAAGACCGCGTTTGGACGGCACGTTTCTGACCGTGCTGCTGTATTTTGTGGCGCCTGAAGCCGTGGCCTCCAGTTTCCCTCTGCTCCCTCTTCAATCATAACGTCTAGATGAATTTTTGCCGAGAGGGACATCGAGGGACGGACGGCGAATTGTAGGCTGCAGCCATCCATGGAAGTTCCTGATTAGACTGCCTCACTGGACCTTTTGTGTCCCGTCCTGCTGAGGACAAAGAAGCGCGGAGAGGGATGGGCAGCAGATAGGAGGGAAGATGAGAGGTGTGGAGGGAAAAAATGGGATGAGGGGGAATATTGTTTGGCAGTATGCCATTAATAAAACGCCTGGTGTTTGAAATATCGACCTGTGGTGTGCAATCGACTCTAGTTGTGGCTTTTACCGTCGTTGTTTAGTTTCCGTCCTCCAGGGTGGCTTTGGTGTAAGCTCATGTCAGGATTGTACCGGATACTCTGGATTGTTCAAAATTCTGATCATCTCAGGATGTTTCTGCTGCCGAAGACACAAAAACGTCTAGAAGTTTGAGCAACTGTCGGGCTGGAAGCAAACAGCAACCGACTCAAAGGTCTTCTTTCACACGGAACCTCTTCGGTCACCCTTGACCTTTCTGTGGGCAAAATGCCCTCAGGGGTTCACACACACGCGCACACACACACACGATCCTATCACTGACACTCCTGTGTGACTATGACGGATTATTCTGGGGAACTTATCCCGTAAACTTATTTTAGACCAAGAGCGCAGACGAACTTTCCAAATGTTTACCTGAGTCAGGAGCTGAGACCGAGGTTCAGACAGCTCATGACAAGAGAAAGGAGAGAAAAAGTGGATCAACTGCGTGTGTGTGTGTGTTGAATAGACACCTGTGTCTTTGCTCCATAAAGGGAGGCTGGGCCGAAGGGAGAGGTCAAAGGGAGAAGAGGAGGAGGAATTATGGCTGACTGTGCCAACAAACAAAGCCTCCAGGCCTCTTTGTTCTCCCTCTGTCTTTTGTTTCTTCTTTTTCTTCCCTTTCCACTTTGACCCAATCCTTCCCTCTCTTACAGGACTCTCTGTACTCTCTCTCACCATATCTCCACCTGTCGCCGTTCCTCTCACTATCAGCTCTCCCCTCTCATCGAGTCTCCACCTGCCTGCAGGATTCACCTTTCTGCTTGTGTGACTGGCTGCTTGTTTGTGTCTTTGCGGCCCTCTTTGTCTCACTGGCGCGCTTCCAGCTTTCACAAAAGCATATTTGAAGTTAGTAGGAGTTTTTTTTTCACAGTTGCCATGGGGATATCAGGCTTTGAGGGAGGAAAAGGGGCACACTTTGGGCTCTCTGGCACGACTTTTTATGCTTCTTATTGTCTCGGAGTTTGTTGTATAATTTTCTACACATTTTCCTGTCTTTGCCCCCTGGACCACCACTTCCACTTTGTAACCTGTCGCTTGTCTCCAGCCGCCTTCCTCCCCCTTCTTCCCTCCTCTCTGTCCATCTGTTGCTGAGCCTCCCCCTGCAGAACTTGAGAAGGGCTGAGGTCAGGCAATATGGCGCGTGGCAGGACTGAGCCGTTCCTAAACTCCTGTGTTGTTTGTCTCCCCTCAGGTCGACGATGCCATGCTCATGTTCGACAAGACCACAAACAGACACAGAGGTGAGACAGACTCACCCGCTCATTCCTACTTATTCTTCATTTACCACTCCTCCTCCAATCCTTCCTGGGTGTCTATTGATCCTCCTCCACCCCCCACAAGAGTCTCCTTCCTGTGGGCTGAGCTGGAGGAGACAAACGGGGCTAGTCTAATTAGCCAGTCCGTTAATCGGGATCAGGATAAAGCCTCCTTAAGCACCTCCTTCCCACCCTGGGACTGATCGATTATGACAGCCTACCAGCTTTGCCCCGTCCTTCTGGCAAGGAAGGATGAGTGCAAAATAGCAGCGTTGAAAGTGGGGGAGGGGGGGACTTGTTAAGCAGCTATTACAGCACTAATTACTGCCGACTCAGAAAGGCCTGCTGTCTAAATCCTCCACCATGTCTGTTTTATGTATTTACTTTTACACAAACTCGTCTCGTGCTCGTCAGGGTTCGGCTTTGTGACGTTCGAGAACGAGGACGTGGTGGAGAAAGTTTGTGAGATCCACTTCCATGAGATCAACAACAAAATGGTGAGCAACTGGAGTCGCCCTCTGATGTCACCGCGCCTCAGAGAAACGAGTCGTACTGAGTCCTCTCTCGTCCTCCCTACAGGTGGAGTGTAAGAAAGCTCAGCCCAAGGAGGTGATGTCCCCCACTGGCTCTGCCCGGGGACGCTCTCGGGTGATGCCCTATGGGATGGACGCCTTCATGCTGGGCATTGGAATGCTGGGTAAGTCAACGCTGATCTGGACTCCCGCCTGAACATGACACCAGATCATGGCTGACCTCTACTCTGTACCACATAGATGTCTAGGAGACAAGCCAGAGGACGATGTCTCATACTTGTACAATTTAATTCACAAATTAAGACTTTTTAAAAATTTTCATATCAACTTTAGTCTCTGAAACCGATCGAGCTCCATAAATTTGTGTAATTATAGTTACTGTATAGATTTTAATGCATTTTTCCCATCACAGTTTATTATTTTATATGTTTATGCTGCTGCTTTAATCACCTTCGCTCACATTTAACCATTCCAGTGCAATACTATCTTTAATGTGTACAATTTTCTATTATTACTATTATTTTTATCATTTTTTTATCCTGTTGCATTTGTATTTGCAGGCTGAGAGCTGCCAACAAAATTTTATTGCACGTGCATTATGACAATAAAGAATTCCTATTCTTCTTATTGTACAATGATCCACACAAAAACGACCTATTTATTCACACAGGTGACAGGTCTCGTCACTGTGGCAAAAACCTATTTTTATAGTTTAGTTTTGTTTTTATGACAGAATTAATTCCCATTTGTTTAACAGATGCTGAACTTGCCCCGCCAATGCTGCCACCTAGTGCTCATTCTAAGAGATACTTTCAGATTTAGACAAATCATCTAAATCTGTGCTCAGTCCTGTCTTTGTGAACAAATCCAGACCATAAGTTGACAAAAAAATGTCAGGCTGTAAAATGTTTCAGTGTAATACGCTCTTATCACCCAAGTGATCTCCTCCTGTGCTTGCTTCCATCTCCATCTTGGTCAAATCCAGATATGGCCTCTGGTTGTCTCCCTGCAGGTTATCCGGGCTTCCAGACGGCCACTTACACCAGCCGGAGCTACGCGGGCATCACTCCTGGATACACCTATCAGTTCCCTGGTAATCACAGCATCTCTCTATATCAGAAAAACTACGCCAGACTCATATAGTTTATTATTTATCATATAGTATGGTGGAAATTGTTTACCAGTAAAATATAATAAAGATGTGATTCAGACGTCTGTGATGCAGATGATGAAAAAGCAAAACAAAAGGAGAAAATACAGTTTTTAATTAAAATAATCTGAGGAGACGTGTGTGTGTGTGTGTGTGTGTGTGTGTATAAATACTGAATTATACAAATGTTAATAAGAATTGCTGCATCAGTCGTAATCCATACGTTTCTGCATAATCTAGTTCTGTTTATAAATGGGTAAACATTGAAACACACACGGCTCCTGCCCGACTGAGATGTGTGTGAACATTCCACATACACAGTGTTGTTTAGCTGCTGGAGCTTTTGTGGGATTTCCAAAAGCAACAATTTGCTCTTTTCTGTTGTTTCAGCTGTAAATGATCCTGTTGACGAACTAAATCATCACATTCCTAACATGAGATAACTTTAAATGGGTAAAAATCAGGCAGAAACTAAACCCACCTTACCAGCTTTCTTCTGTCTGACGTCAGGGTTGGGTTTTTATCTAGTCAATGTAGGATTAAGATGTAATCTGAGATTATTTTACTCCCAATGAACACCTTATAAACATATCTCTTTACCACATTTGAGTCATTAGGGCAAATGCTATTTTTTTTAAATATCCATTTTTTTTCTGTGTGATCTGTTTCAGTGAATTCTGAAAGCAGATTTCTGTAAATTTCTATAAAATGTATTTTGGACTTTTCACCCAGTTTGTAACACACTCAGATTAAACCTGAACCTCTGCAGATGTAACACAGCAGCTAACAGACCCACATGTCACAAATACAAACATGTTTCTATAGATGAATCACAGCGAGGGTCTCTGGCTGCTTGTAAATATCAGTGTGTGTGTGTGTGTGTGTGTGTTAGCACGGCTGGTTATTTCTGCAGAATACGTGATAATCATCTGGGAAATAATCCCAAAATTAGATTTCACCAAAGAAAAATATTACTTGTGTTTTTTTAATATAAAATCTCATTCCAATTGAAGTTATTAGTTTTGTGACAGATTTGTAACACTTGCTTTATGTCTTGGTGTTTAAGAATAATTAATTTTTGCGTGATGAAGCTTGTTTCCGTCCTTTAATTTCTGTTTGCTTTCCTCAAACCCTTTCTGCCCAGCTCCTCACCTGTGAGGTGTTTTCTCCTGCCCTAATGTGTGTGTGTGTGATGTCCGTACCAGCAGCGGCGGTGTGTGTCTCAACAACACTCTGATGTTTCTGTTTTAGAGTTCCACTTAGAGAGGACTCCCCTTCTGACTTCACCCCACCCCCCTGAGCTCACAGGTCAGTCAGTCCCTCCTCTGGACTTTACCAGCAGCACGTCATCAGTCTGCTACGCTACACCGTACACATGTTAGCACCTGCACCTTCCATGTTTGTGTTTGTCCGTCCTCCTCCGCCTCTTCCTGAAGGCAGGACTGGTGACAGCAGGGTTGGACGTTTTTTATTGGCTCTGTGTTAATATGCCTTAAAGGGATAGTTCAGAGCGTTTGTGGAAGGGTATGATTAATTCATCTTCTCTAGATATCTGATTGAATGACCTCAGTTTGCAGAAAAAGAAATTAATTCTGATTGGTTTGATAAGCTAACAGCCTCCAAAGATTCCATCTTTAAACCACTCTACTCTCAGAAATGTCACAGCCGATCATGTGAACTGTTCTAGAAACATTTATAAAGATTTTAGTTGAATTTTATGGTTATTCCACCAGAAATGAGCTGGAATACGAAATGGAAACAACTATAGAAATTGTAAATAATTTATAACTTATGATAAGGCTTTAAAGACCAAGTTCACAGAGAAACTGTTACTCTAATAATGTAAGGAGGTAAACTAAAGGTAAGAAATGTTAGATTAATTAGTTTTCCCTGCACTAATTTACCACAGTGGGCCGCTTGAATGTTTTTTTTTCTTTCACAAAAACATAAACGTTGATAATATCAACCGTAGCAGCGCCACGAAAACGATTAAACATCCAGATATGCTGCTCCGTGCGTTCGGTTCGGTTCCCACTCGCTGCTACCACCATAACACTTTCAGAACCAGGGGAAACCTCGGATCTGAACTCACCAAGCAAAAACTTTTCAGATGGTCACATCTAAGGCTTTTCCTCGCAGCCACAGACATTTTCTTGTTCAACTGTTGATGGCATTAACATCAATATATGATGTCTGTGGTTACCGGTAGCTTGTTCAAACAACGGCCAGCTCTGGACTCTGATTGGTTCTTTCCTCGTCTAGTCCCGCCTGTTCTATTTGCTGATTGGTTCTTTTTTCCGTTTTCTGATTTGATTTTCGTTTCTGTCAATTTTCGTTTTCGTCTTTTATTCATTGGCAAAAATGTCGATCAATATTCATCATAATTTAGTCTTTATGAAAGTAGAAATTTAAGTTTTCATTTTCATTTGCAAATGTTCATTCGTCACGAGAAAAAAATAAAACGGATTGAGGCCAGGCTATATATAGGATGGCTTGCCAGGCTAAGAGAGAGTGAAGTTGGTTTTTGGCCTTCACACGAACCGCTTTAACACCTTTGAAATTTGCTTTGAGTTCTCCATGTTGCAGTTATCTCGTCAGTCTAGTCAGAACTCATCTCTCTTTCTCCAAAGTGAGGTTGTTCAAAGAGCCTCTGCAGCAGGTTATATATTAATTGTTCATAACATTGAACCCAACTTTAAACTGTCCCTTTAAAGCTCTACTAGGTGCCGTTAAACCAAGTTCAGCTAAACATTTTTACCTGGATCTTTTCTTTCCAGCCATTCCTCTCACGGCCTACGGACCGATGGCAGCTGCAGCCGCAGCAGTCGTCAGAGGTATGAACAGATGAACTCAAAGACATAATAGAATTTGGACATTTGAAGGACTCAAAGTGCTTTATAGAGAATTCATTATTCATTCAGACTGTGTTGGTGGTGGTAAACTCACCGTAGCCACAGCTGCCCTGGGGCAGTCTGACAGAGGTGATGCTGCCCCTTTCTCACCTGTATAGGCAATGCAGGTAGAGTCTTGCCCAGGGACACATCAGCAGAATGACCAGAAACGGGCAGCCCTCTGGTTTCATTTCCATATGTTATTACATCCAGAGATCTGTCAGAGATTCAAGCCTTTTTAGTGAAAACTGGAGCTAATGTTTCAGTTCTGAGGTGGTGGGTCATCTGATTATGTGACTCTCCTTTCAATCAACTTACTGGTGTGTGTGTGAAAGGGATACACGTGAGATACAGATCAGAGCAATTACTGCAGATCCTTAAAGGTTTGAAAATTTACATTTTAATAAGTGTTTCCTTCTTTATGGCTCTAGTCAATGTAACAGTGAAGCACTGCTTTCCTTCCTCTGCAGATGTAATATAAAACATACCTGTAAGAGTTTGAATCTGTGTAAGAACCATCCTCATCTTCCTCCTTATTCTGCTTTCAGGCTCCACCCCGTCTCGCACAGCTGGATTTTTAGGTACGAGCAGCCCGGGTCCGATGGCCGACCTTTACGGAACAGCCAGTCAGGAGTCGGCTGTCAGCAGTTACCTCAGTGCTGCGAGCCCTGCACCAAGCACTGGATTCAGCCATAGTCTGGGGGTGAGTAATCTACACCCATTAATGGTTTGAGTTTAGGAGCTGCAGGTCCTGTTGGAGCTGCATTAGATGAGAAGGATGACACCAAGAACCCTTGAAATAAATGTGATTAATCACGTTATTTGGAAAGTTGAGTCCAGCTGCAGCAGCCACGTCCAGATCTGTAAAATTAAAAAGTCACTTCAATAGCACCTGTTTGATAAGACGAAGCAGGCTAGAAAAGCAACACATCAGGACCCAGAACATCACCTGAAGCCCTGCAGGCCTCACTGGCATCAGGTTAAGGTCAGAGGTCGGGATCCAACAAGAATAAAGAAACCATTCAAGACAAAACCTCTGCTGACCAAAAAGAACTAAAAGGTCCGTCACACATTTGCAAAAAACATTTTTAGGACTTTGGGGGAAAAGGTTCTGTGTTTCACTTAGAGAACAGACAGAATTCCTCCACAGCCATGTAAGAGACCTTATAAAAGGTGTTTCAACCAGCTGGTTTGATCAGAGGTCAAATATATTTTCATGCATTCACATAGCATTAGCATTCATGGACTCACCCATCTGTCAGCACTAAATAAATTTTTTTAAACAGATTTTTTAAAAGATCAAAGCTGAATTAAGTCCTTCTGGTTTTAATTTGTCATCTTTCATCATAATAAGGAATAATTTTAGCAGCCAGCCACTTTATGTTTCTGATTAAATAGTGACAGGTGCCAAAACAGCTGGTCATTAAACCGTCAAACATCTTTTTCCTGCTGTGAGTTAATTTTACTTTGGAACCTGAGCTGCGTTCTCTTCCTTCCTGTAAACGTTTGTCCTTCAGCTTGTTTCGCTGTGATTTCGATATTGTGACACGTGCGTTCATCTGCTTGGCATTTAAAACAAACATCTCCCATCAGTCTGGGATTCAGCTTTCTATTTTTTCTGTGTGCACTTTGAGCACAAAGATGTAACTGGAGCACAACATGGCAGATCTGATCACGCAGCATTGTGAAGAGGGTGTGACGCTGACGCGCTTTTTAAGAGCCTCAGGTTGCTTTTGGCTTACCTTTTCAGCCCCGCTGGCTGCTGGTTGGTTTAGCATCTTTAGCTAACACTGGTCTTATTTTCTACCTCTGCATAAAAATCCAGTAACTGCATATTTAAAAAAAACCTGAAGGAACAAACCTGACGTTCTGTTACGCTCACATGTTTTTACTCCAGCAGCAGGAACATATTCAGCCTTTTTTACAACAGATAAAAGTTTTCATTCTCTCTCCCCTGCATGCTTGCTGCCACAGGGCCCTTTGATCGCCACGGCCTTCACTAACGGCTACCACTGAGAGTGTGAGTGTGTCGTCTTTAAGCTAATGCATTAAACCGTTGTGCTGCAGCTGACCTGTGAGTAATCCGGCTGCTTTGTGTGTCAGTGCAGAGCCGTAGACTGAGAGCTGGAAGGAGTTGAAGCTGCTTTGGAGCTGATCTGGCCCGTCTCTGTCCAGTCCGCGTCTCCGGCTGAGGGGTGGCTGAACTTTCACCCAACCATGCTGGTGTCAGCCACATCCAGTCCACCCCCACTGACTCCTCACAAAACCCCTCCTCGTCAAAATGAAAATGTCTAAAAATAACCCTGGAAAAAGAGCAAAAACAGCTCACCACTGCAGAATAACACATTTAAATGCTGTATTTTTGTCATGTTACACTTTGTTGAGTTGTTTGATGGCTACATCATTTTTAGCTGTGTTTTAATGAGTTATTGTCCTCTTTAACTTGATTGTTCTGGCTTAAGAGGAACCGAATCTCCATCGACACCTGATTGAAGGTCTGCTGTAAAATGACCGAAAAACTGTACAATTGTCTTTATTCTTACTGAATTTCAACAGCTGGGATTAATACTAATTCTTGAAAATATGCCACAAACTGTATATCTTAGTTCAAGTTGTTACACTAATGATGGTTAGCTTTCATGAACTGTACAATTTTTGTAAAATACTGTAAATAGGACTTGTTTCTGGGCGGCAGGGCCCTGCTGATTTTTGTGCCCAGGAGGTGGAAGACTTTTTGCAAAGTGGTACGATTGTTTCTTATGTCAGTGTTGGAAAGCTTGACTGTTACATTGTTGTATTCCCACCTGGAGGTCAGGAACGTTTCAGAAGGTGCGTCTGTCTCAGAGCAGCCGTACATCGTGTTTCTCTCCTTTGATCACTTTTTTTGTTGTTTCTTTGTGACTGAAGCTTCCTCAGAGATGAGATGCTTCTGAGTTCAGGCCGAGTCTGGAACAACACTTAATTCTTTTGGGAGATAAGGGTGTGAAAACCGCTCTTTTAGAAGAAGGGTGGGAAAATATACATGCTGTTTTCTTACGTTATCATATTGTTTCAACTGATTTTCAATATTCAGTGATTGTTTGTGAAAGAAAATGAAGGATGCGTCTGTTCATGACTGGTTCCTGCAGGTTTTTGTGTACACAGGTTTTATTCACATTGGTTTCCAATGTGTCATGTGCTGTTATTGTTTTTTTCCCCTTCAGGGGGCTGTTCCTCAGTTTCAAAATGTGAAATATTAATCTGACATTTTTATTATATTAACATCTGTGTCTAAGTGTGGATGGTAAACATTTCACCCCCATCCATCACTGCATATCCACTGGAGGTCACCGGGTGACACCTTTCTCTTTTTGTAGACCAAAACCAGAACTACTAGGACATTGCACTGTCTGATCACGATAAATGTATTTTTCTAATAAAGTTAGCTGAAGAACAAAGCACTCTTGATCTAAAAAATACCCGGTTTTACATTTTGATACACTTGCTCTCACTCTCTGCGGGTATTTTAGACTTTGATGATTTACTGAAAAATAACATTCTTGTCAACACTGTAACATTTTCTGATTTTGTTTTTCTGTCATGTTATTCCTGTTGGGAAAAACTACTTTTTAAAATTCCTAATAAATTATTTTAAAACATTCCACTTTGGCGTCCTGTAGCCTGTGTTTATCTGACCATGGAGGCAGTTTTATCACATAAGGCACACATTAATGAATAAAGGTTCATTTTCTCATCAGAGCTCAGAGGCATACCCATTACATCTCAGCGTTAACCCTGCTCGGTAGCTAAATCAAAATTAAACTGAATAGTTTGAGCAGCTCTCACTTGCTTAAATATAATGGAATGAAGAAGTTTTGTTAACATTTTGAATATTCTTCTCATTTCTTGACCTTATCTAAGTCTGCTGCTCAGATATCTGCCTCCTGCCCTCTGCAGCCTGATTCCTCTCCTCCATCATCACCGCTCCACTGCCTCTCCTCCCATTTCCACCTCCACCCTCCCAGCGTCTCGGAGCTGCTCCTTCATCCCTCAGCTTTTACTCTTGTGGGACAGATGCAGCCTGTCATCAGCCACAACCCTCACCGGACGGTGGCTCTTGACGTCTTGAAGAACGAGCGGGCTCGAGGGGTTACTCCTCGTCCCCGTCTCACCATGCCCACCCGTTTCTGTCCAGCATGGTTCATTAGTGCTGTGGCTCTGGTTTTCCCTGTTGGAGACTTACAAAGTGCATCTGAAACCAATGAAGGTGTTCTAAAGAACAGTTACAAGATAAAAAACTGAATGCAGTTTCACTCTCTGGGTTTAAAAAATCAGATAAAATCAAAGAAGTGAGACGTCTCAGAAAGATCGATTCCATGCTGATGGGCTCTGATCAGCAAATACTAACAAGAAATTTTACAAACTCGGCTGTATTTACAGGTTTTTGTTGTTTCTGGGTTTGATAATCAAGCCAAGATCACGTTTAAATTGTGGTAGAATGAAAACGGTCTTTATTACAAGATTCTCTGAATTTTAACCCACAAAACAGTTCCATAGAGGAATAATTAATGAGTATCTGGTATAAGTTGTTGATCCTGAGCTCTAGGATTACATAGAGCTCAGGATCAACAACTTACATCAGATACTCACGGCTTGGAAGAATTATTTTTCTGACATCAGTAATCATTCTGGTAATCGAGTATTGTTTTCTGTGTTAAATTCATTTCTTTCCTCTGAGCCTTCTCTTTCTGATGCTTCAGATGATCTTTGTTCTAGGTTTCTTAGTTTTTTTGTTTCTAAGATCGACAACATCAGAGCGTTGATCTCACCCTCGCTGACTCCCCCCGGTTTTCATTGGATCACTTTCTCTTTCTTGGCTCACTGATCTGGTGGCAGGGTTGAAGCCCTCTGGTTCTCCGACTGATGTGATGCCCCCGCGTCTTCTTAAAGATGTTTTTTCTGTGGTTGGCCAACCTGTTTTAGATATTGTGAATGGGAGTTTAGCCTCTGGAGTTGTTCCCCAGGCTTTCAAACAGGCAGTGGTCCAACCAGTTCTGAAGAAAGTTGGATTGGACTCTACCACCCTGGGAAACTTCCGTCCTATCTCAAAGCTTCCATTCTTGTCTAAACTTCTTGAGAAAGTTGTTTTTTTTGTAGCTATCTGATCACTTGCAGTCTTTTCACATTTTAGACCCTTTGCAATCAGGGTTCCGTCCAGGTCATAGCACTGAGACTGCCCTTCTTAGAGTTTTTAATGACGTTCTGCGGTCCACAGATTCCGGCTCCCATGTTTTACTGGTGTTGCTGGATCTCACAGCTGCGTTTGACACTGTAGACCATGTCATACCTCTGTCTCGACTGAAGCCAACCATCACTAACCAGGAAGTAGTGTTGGACCCAGAGCTGCGGATGGACTCTCACATTAGTCAGATGGTTAGATCATGCTTTTTTCAGCTACGCCGGCTATCGAAGATGAAGTCCATCCTGACTAGACGCAACTTGCACACTTTGATCCATGCATTGGTAATTTCGCGCTTGGATTATGCGAATTCCCTTTTTTATGGATCCACATCTTCCTCGGTTGCGCGCCTACAGCTGGTGCAGAATGTGGCGGCCCGCCTTTTGACGGACACCAGAAGGAGGGAACACATTACTCCTGTTCTGGCCCAGTTGCACTGTCTCCCGGTGCGCTACCGCATCCAGTTCAAAATTTTACTTCTTGTTTTTAAATCACTTTATCTTTATGCGCCAGTGTACTTGACTCAGCTAGTTCAGCCCTACGTACCTGGTCGAACCCTTCGGTCGGCAGACCACCGCCTGATACAGGTCCCAAGTGTTCGGGTGAGGACTCGAGGAGCACGTGCGTTCTCAATCTGTGCGCCTCGTCTCTGGAACCAACTCCCGTTGGCAGTGAGAATGGCACCCTCTCTCCCTGATCTTAAGTCACGCTTGAAGGCTTATTTTTATTCGTTGGCTTTTAATTCGGCCTAGTTTACCTTTTATTATGTTTTTATTTTTTATTGTTGATTTGGTAGTGGTCATCTGACTACTCTTATCATTTCCTGTGTTGTATGTTTGGTTTTACTGTGTATGCTTGTTATTTTTACTGTACAGCACTTTGGTCGGCCTCGGCTGTGTATAAGTGTCTCTTGAAATAATTGGATTGGATACTCATCCATTACTCATCATTGTGACTTTTTAAATCGCTATAATTATTCTGAAGAGACCAGTACCAGAAACATAGAATTGCTTCATCCAGCTTTACACCAGAAAATTATTAAAAATCTGTAGGAACCATGACTCAGTTTTGACCCTGGCAGGTACTTTTTGCAAACCCACAGAGACACAAGTAGAAATGTGAATAATGGATAAAACCTCCTAAAGGTTTTGTTTTTTGTCCTTTCAGCCCAGACAGACAGCATATAGGCTTCCCCCGGTAACGGGCTTAATTAGCATATTAGCTACGAACTTCATTCAGCATCTTTTACTACCATCAGAAGGAGCCAACTGCACCGGGAGCAGCAGGATTGGCAGCAGCTGCCCGGGCACCACCACATGGCACCAAGAGGAAGCATAAGAAGCACCCAGGCAGCCACAGCCAAATGCCTCTCCCGGGGCAGTAGGCCCTCACAGAGGAAACACTGGTAAAACCTTAAATGATTACAAATCTCTCCATGGCCTGGCTCCACATCACATAGACAATCTACTGACAATGTACACTCCTGTTAAGAATATGAGGTCCAGTTCCCAGTCCCAAAGGCTCGTCTCAAGACGGTGGAGACAGAGCTTTTCAGTGGCTGGTCCTAGGCTCTGGAACAAGCTTCCAAGTTGTTACTTAAAACTTATTTCTTTGACCTGACTTTTAATATTGGTTGATTTGCGTAGCTATTCTTTTACCTTTTATCTAGTTTTACTGTGGTTTTATTACTTGACTTAGTTGTTTTACTTTCAACCTGTCATTTTATTCATAGTTTATTTGTTATTTGTCTACTTTTTAACTTCTTATATTTTATTTTTGGGTGTGTTTTTATTGCATTGTCATGTACAGACAGCATCTTGGTTTGGGTGAGCAACATGCTGTATAAATAAAGCTGACCTTGACCTTGAGTTGAGCTAACAGCCAGTGGAGCCAAGACCAAAGCAGATTACTGACATTTTAAAACACCAAAACGAATTGCAGAATCGGCACAGTCCATTGCCCCCAGAACATTTTCATATGGGTGGTCAGATTGGGCCAGTTAAAATTTCGGGGTACCACACCAAATTGGTCTTCATGGTAACTCTGGGAGAGTTTGGCCTGTAGCTGTGCATTACTCCATCATTGTTTTTCATTAAAAGACAATACATATGCATCCAGCACATTTACTTCAAATTCTAGAAAAAACCATTTCAGAAAAATGTTACAGTATACACACACACACACATATATATATACACACACATATATATATATATATATATACATACATATATACTGTTGAGATCGTCCCATTTGGATCTCACCCGGTTCCGGAGGATGATGGATGGAACACTCGAACAACGACGTCATGCTTAAAGATTTATTACAGAATGAGAAGAGAAAAGAAACAGTTAACAATATAATCAGGCGCGCCTGAGAGACAATCTTAATTGTGGAAGTCTCACATCACCTTGTGATCCTCTGAAAAACCCCAGATTGTCTGACTCTCTCTTCCTGAAGCAGGAGTGAATATTGTTGGACTACGCCCCTTGAAGCATTCCATACTTGAAGATAATTTTACTTTGTTGAACAAAAAAGCAATGAGATGCTGGAGATGCTTGCATCATCAAGGCCTCACACAGACAATGTTTTTACTAAAGGCACAAGCACTTCAATTTGCAAACAAATCATTCATGCAGCTAGATCATATGTGAGGCTACAGAAATAGTGTAATCATTTTAGGAATCAATAGAATATCTTTATATGTTATAATTGCAAAACATTAACTTTAACTGAGTTATGTCTAAAGAATAAAGTGTCTTAATAGGAGGAATGTGTGCATATATATATTACAATTCCCCCTTTTGGGGTCTGCAAAGACCCCAACCTAATGAAATCACTCCTTGTCCTGCAAATGGAAGTCATCCTCAATCACATCAGGTGGGATGGTGGCCAAAAGAGGCATGACGAGGGAAGGAGGGTCACGGCCTTCAATAGCTCTAGTGATGCAGCGATTCACAAGCGACCGAATACAGGGGATGCAACAACAACCACAAGTAACCAAATTGGCGACAAAAATAGCAAGCGACACAAAGATGGACAAAATGAGTGCATTCCACTTACCAAAATGTCTATTGAACCAGTCACTGAGCGGATTACCAATACCGGAGGCCTCCTGCATTTCTTTGGACAGCGTACGTATGCAGACCTTCAAGAGCCCTGGTGACTTTACCGTCAGGGGCAGTGTTATTGGGGATAAAAGAGCAACACATATTGCCAAACATAAAACACACGCCCCCTTTCTTGGCTAACAGCATATCTAGATCCATGCGGTTTTGGACAATCAGTCATAAGGCTCGTAGGCGCTAATTGTTCCGCAGTCCCTTCAAAACCATCACGGGTGAGATTAGCTAGGCGCATGACATTATAATGGACAAAATTGATGCGATCAATATTCTTGTTGGGGGTGATGGGAGATTGTAGAGATAAGTGGAAGATTTTCAAAACCAGCGGCTACTTGGTCAACTAATTTATGTTCATCAGGCACCCCTCTGGGTATTCCAATGCTATCGATATATGTCGGGGAACCTGCAGCGCCTACAGACATATCAAAGTTAACCGATCACTGTGAGCATTGTGAATTCTGGACAAAGGAACCATTGGAAGCTAGGGACAAAAGCATAAGAGGAGCAGCAAGTCTGACCATGGCACACAGACCAATAGATTTTGGGATAATCCAAGCATGTAGTTTTCCCTCCCCACAAGCTAACGTACCTAGTCGGGGGTTTGATGCATGATTAACTTGAATGATACGAGTACACCAAGTATGATTGATGTGCCCCATGGAGGTTTTAGCATTTTAGCAGAAACATTAAAATATGTGTAGTCAAACCGCTCATGAGGAGTGAAAGGTCCCACTCGGGAATTATAGTTAATCAATGGAAAGATATCGGTGAGGGTCGAGCAATTAGGAGGTGCTGGTTGCTGAGTTAATTGTAACATGCAATTGTATCCCAATGAATCGTGCGGGTGTAAGGGAGTGGGCTCAGTCTCAAGCTGAGGTCTAGCAGCAGCACAAGCTACACATTCATCAAGATTAAATTCATGTGCGGTCAGGGTTAACCAAGAGAGCCACAGATTAGATTCTAAATAACCAGTAGCCAGCCCTATGACTTCTTCAGGTTTAAGTTTTGTATAATCTAACTGAATAACTGTGTCTGATTTAAGGGTGGTAAGGTTGGAGGGGGCTCCGTGGAAGGAATAGATGTCCCAGGAGCAGTCCAGCGCATGATAATCAAACCGAGGGGGTCTTGACCTGAAACATCTGCTCCCAGGAAAAAATAGTAAGTTCTGAACAGATTAGGCTTGCCATAATATGGAGGTGGATACCAATGGCCTAGAAAAGAGATGGAGATTGGGCTTGAGCGCACACCATAATTACGTTTTTCCACCATAACTGGTCACTTTCGGATAAGCCAGACAAGGTGGGGGGTCCAGTCGCCCGAATATTTTGTTACCTCAGACCAACTACAGTAGGAGATGGCTTGTTTGTTATCACGTTGATGAGGATTTTGAGGGATGGAGTGTAAAACACAGGTCCATTAGACTTACTCGAGGCACAAACAGGTGACGAATTGGGAGGAAGTGAAGATCGTGCACACAAATGTAGATCTACACCGCGCCAGCCAGCCAGATGATCACCACATTGAATCACGTCACACAGATTGAATTGAAAGGTAGTGGGACGACCTGGGGTCATAACAAGCGTGACTCCTGACCAAGCAGGTTTTCCCCGACGTTCATTTTCACAGGCCCCCTTTTCAACAATCGAGCGTTTCGCGTGTGGAATCCTGCACCTTTCCAGGCCAGGAAACCAGCAGAAATGCTCGCCCAGAAAGATGAGACCTGTTACCACGACGGCGACTATGCCCAGGATACCCATGACCTTCCAGTTGCCATACAGGGAGTGCATTTTACTACAGATCAGACAGTTAAGTAATACTACACAAGTATATCTGCAAATAAGGTAAACAATAAGTATTAATTGATTAGAAGGCACGTTATTGCTGCAATGACCATTAAGGTTTAAAAACAATTACATTTTTGAAAGTAAAATACACACATACACCTTATTCTAACTTCTAATCTACTCTTGGCCCTATCAGGATCAGATGGTGATGCAATACCCACTTGCCTCTCAGACCAAAAAAAAAAAAACAGGAACTCTTTGGTCCCTTGAAGTCTTGATCCATAGGTAGGGAGGCCACCACCAAGCCTGGTGATGGGTCCTTTGTTGCTCAAAAGGCCACCTCCAGGTGTTAAACCTTGAGACACCTTCGTGATTTGCAAAAAGTCTCTGTATGTAATTGTTTTTGTCAAAGTAATGTGTACTATGTGTGCTGTGTTCTTGGGGACTTGTCAGTTTGATTTGACCGAATCGTCCTTGGTTTGTTGCAAGGTTCTAGCAGGCTCCTCTGCCGGTGCACACTGGGTCCAGTGAAACCAAATGTCCCCTTTCCCTTTCAAGCGGACAGCATGTGAGGTGCGCTCCACAACCTGGTAGGGACCCGTCCAGCGAGGTAACCCAGTCAGCTGTAGGAAGGTCACCTGTGGCTGTAGCGGGAGGGTGTTTGTTGTAGGATGTGGAGGTGAGGCTGGAAACCAAAGCTTTTAGTTCATTGTAATACACTCTTGAATTTACCCTATCCAGCTGTCCTCCTCCGGATGGAACTGCTGTGGGACCCGGAAATGGTCTGCCAGTGGTTAGTTCAAAAGGAGTGAAACCTGTAGACTGATTAATAGAGGCTCTGATTGTCATAAGAGCAATGGGAAGGGCATCTACCCAATTCAAATTTGTCTGTGCACAGATTTTAGCCAATTTTTGTTTCAGGTTTGGGTTCATTCGTTCGACCTTCCCTTGTGACTGGGGATGATAAACCGTACCAAATCGATGTTTCAAACCCAAAGCTTCCTCCACTGCCTGGAGGTCAGTGTTTCTGAAGTGAGTACCATTATCAGATCGAACCTTTTCTGGAAACCCATGCCTTAGAATATAGGTGTTAATCAGAAACTTTATCACTGTTTTACTGTCTTCTCTTTTCGCAGGGATAGCCTCTGGCCATCCGGTTAACAAGCACATGCGCGTAAGTGCACGCACACACGCACACACACACACACAAGAAATAGAAACAGCATCTTCTTGTGGGCTATTTTAAACCTTGATCATAAAAACACTACATTCTGGACTGATGTGACTTTACTGGCACCCTGTGGTGCAATGTGGATCAAAGGTAATACTCAACAAGTTAAACAGCAGGTATACTTATACTTGAATGTCTCTTTGTGAGTTTACTGGAATTAGTTCACATTAACGTCTGTCGAGACATAGAAATGACAGGAATGACGGATGGGATGACGATGAGCAGAAGACAAATTCACAACCTGAAATGCTACGCTGAGGGTTTCACTCTTAGGAATTTCACATCTGGGTCAGTATGGTCTGGGCTGGGTGCGCATTTTCTGTTCCGAGCTGACACTTTTTTCCAGACCTCTTCCTCGGTGGTCCTACTGGAACCGAGGTGACACTATGGACTGATTGGCCGGCTGAAATTCCAGACATGAAAACGGGTCAAGGGTGAAAAAGGTGAGAAAACCCAAGCACCCAATCTCCTTCCACACACACCCACCCCCCCACATTGGGGAAAGTATCCGCTAACAAACGCGCACACACACACACTCCCCATCAAGTAGACCTTCTGCAAATGAAAGTATATTGGGGCATTTTAGATTTAAAAGCATCAACCTGGTGAACTTTATGGAATAAAATAATCAAGCAGAGTTACATGCTACACATTAAGCATTAGAAGAAATAAGACCAACCTCTATACTTTAACAGGGGGATCAGACCTGGTGCTTGAAGGCCACAGTGGCTGCATGTTTTCTACGTGTCCCTGCTCAGACACACCTGATTCTATATCAAGTTGGGATTCTTATTTTAACACAGAGTAGCAGAGCCTTTGTTTACCTTCTGCTAATATGTTTCTGCTCCTCCTGAGAAGAGGACAATGCTGAGACGTGTTTAACCCATATACAGTCTTTGGTTTAACCACATGTCCCAGTTTTGTTCTCAGCTCATAGGAAGGAGACAGACAGAGAGGGTCTGGGGTGATGGGGAGGTTGGTCTGGGGCCCTACAGAAACATTTTAGTGAAGTAGATGTCATTTCCTGCATTCTAAAGATTTTAAACATGTTGTTTTATTACATTTAAATTATTTTTTTAAATTAACAACTTAAACAAGTAAAGCTTTAAAAACTAAACCAGTTAGCAATTAAAACAGATCAACATCAACATGAAATGACAGGTTTGGCCTGGTTTGTTATTTTGTTTGAACCCAATGTTCTCATTTCAGAAATGTGATGGAGAATGGACCAAGCTCTGCTGCTGCTGAAGATACTAAAACTATAAAGAATCTTAAACTTCCAATAAAAATGGTGGATGTTTGTTTTGTATTTGCTGATAATAATAATAATAATAATAATAATAAAATAATAAAATAATAATAATAATAATAATAATAACACCAGCAGGAGGCTGTGGGCTGAATTAGGATTTGATGGATCTCCTTGACTAACCAGCTAACTAACTGTCTCACCACCTTTTTTATTATCTTTTATTATCTCCTCATGTCCATTGTGTCTCTGAGGAACAGAGAAAACAAACAACCATCTAACTCAAAAACTTTCTCCCAGTTTCTTTAAGTTGAATTTAACATCATTTGAAGTCATCCTGGTTCATGAAACAATAAAGTTTAGCAAGAACTTCTACAGACTGACACAGCAGAATATTGTTGTTATTTCTTTTTGACTGTTATTTTGTTGAGCGCTCTCCGCTCCTCCACGCCATCACCCAACCCACCCCCTCCGCGCAGTAGAGTCTCCAAAAGCCCCAGACTGAAACCGAAATGACCCGACGGAGTTTACGTTCGCCCGACATCATTAGAGACATTTTAGTGTTTCTTTACCACCGTGGAGAAATAATAATGAGCACTATGTTTGGTTTGAGGCGCGTCCTCATATTGTGCGGCCGCCAATCTCTCTCTCTCCCTCCTGCTGTCCAATGCGACTCAACACGCTCAAATTATTAATCGACCCAAATCCAACCCGACCCATCGGGCTCACTTGGATCGTACGAGCGGGGAAGAGCCCTTCACCTGAGGTCTACACAGGTGACCTCCAGACGAGATGCGCTCGTGCGGGTCACGCGTCACCGGTTCTGACGGACTTATTTATGTATTCTACAGTTTGTGGTGTTTGGTGCATGTTAAAATCTTCTGCAATACCCCCCCGTGGTTAATAGTGAAACTGGTCAAACCGTAAAACCCTGGGAACAGGGAACAAATTAATAAAATAATGTGGTTCAGAATCTCCAAAGCAAAACAGCTCATGCTCATCTTTGTTTACTAACTTATTAAGGAGGACACCATGGACTTTTCCGTGTGTCTTTTGCGCTGCCCACATGCTGGGGGATTCCGCATTCCTGAGAAGACTGTGTAAATGAAACCTTCCCCCGAACACACTCTACCTAGACCGGACCAGGCCGGGCCGGATGTGAAAGCGGCATTAGTCCTGTGCTCCTAGCACTCTGGGGAAACAAACACACATTGACCAATGAGAGGACAGTACAGCCAATCATGGGAGGAGATATCAAGATGAATTGCACTTCAAAAAGTCAGTTTAGGGTTGCTCAATTAATAAAATTTCAATCACAATTACAATCTGGGTTTTGGATGATTATAAAAACAAAACGAGACGATTATTTGCTCCTCCCTTGCAGTTTACTCCTGCACTGCTTTAGGTTGCAAATCGAGAGCACCTGACACACAGTGTTGCCAACATAGCAACTTTTTTGCTATTTCTAACAACTTTTCAGACATCATTCTTTACGTTTTGTCCCAAAAGCACCTGGCGAACAACATTAGCTACTTTCTGTATAACTTTGTTGTCGATATTCCCTGCAGGTTAGCATAACACTCAGCCTGCACTCCGGACTGTCCTTCTGGTCATGTTTTGGACATTGGTCATGTTACATGGACTGACCAATCATAAACTTTTCTCAGTGGAGCTCAATCGCTCAAACTTTCTGCTGTTTTATATTATATCAGGGCTGCAAACTCTAAACACCAAGAGAGCGTGAGTCACGCATTTGACTGTCTTGACACGCTCTCACGCCACACCTTGTATTTTTCAAACTGATAAATAATAATAGTTCATCTCTCTGAGCGACATGTTGCATGGTGCTACTGTATACACTCCCCTATGGCTCCGCTGGACAAGACTAAATATTTTTTATGCAGCAGGTTGTGGAAGTTCATTACAACATAGATGTTTGTATTTATTTTTATATTACAAAAGTTTGCACTGTATAGCTCTCTTTTGTTGTCAATATTTGCAGTATTTGTTTTATTAAATTGGGTTTGTATTGGTCGAAACGTCAGCAGAATAAGGTAATATGATCTCCTATCTGTGTTTTAAAAAGAACCAAAGTTAAAGGATTACAGTAGATACACAGAATGAACGTACCGAAGATGGGTTTGTATTGGGTAGGCTTAAATAAGTTCAACTTCAGCCTTTATCCTTTTGGTCGTAAACTATGAGGAAGTGTAGTGTCTCCTTTACACGAGGAATCAGGAATTGTTTTTGTGATTATCTTGTTTCTTTTTTTTTCATTTAATTTTTCTTTTCCTCTGATTGTTCCCTGTGCAATGTTATGCCCTAATAAAAAAAGCAAAAAAACAAATTTAACAATGTTAATTAAAGATGGTCTTAAATAATCGAGATCTCAATTTCAGTTAAAATAATCATGATTATCATTTTTGCCATAATCAAGCAACCCCTAAGACAGTAGAAAAGAGAAAATGCAAACAAGCAGCATGAAAAGAAAAAAAAAGATGCTGGAGTGTATTTATCATGTTTGTTTGGTACAGTTATAATAAACATATTTTCTTAAAAAAGTATATTTGTCCACTCCATAGTTGAAATAAGAAAAATTCGAATGAGAAAAAAAAATTTGCAATTAATCGTGAGTTAACTATGGACAATAATTCGATTAATCGCGATTAAAAACCTTAATCGATTGACAGCCCTAATAATAATTAATAAAACCGGGTTCGTATAATCAAGATGAAATGTTTTGCGGTAGTTTACCTGCACAAGTGTACCAAAAACAATCGAGCAGAAGATGGGGTTCCCGAAGATACCATCAAACACATTCATTTCTCCATGTATCTTGCGAGCATTTATTTCATTAAGCAGCTGCATCATGACAATGGTGTTGAAGATGATGGTGTAGTGCTCGGATGGAGGAACGTGAAGGGGAGTATTACGGCCACTGTCGATGTCAAACATCTGTTCACCTAGAGGGGACGAGGAACACAGTGTGATGTTTATTTTTAGCTGGTGTGTCACACCATAAGCAGGGGCAAAATAACTGCATACCAACAAAAAGTAGCGTGAAGATGAGAATGAGCTGATAGACTGAGTGTCCTAGGATGTCCTTGGTCATAGTGCTGGAGATCAAAGGCTTGTTATGCCCATATGGCTTCCTTCTCAGTTGAGACTGGGTCACCAGGGCCAGAGATGCAAACGTACCCATGATGAGGTTTACCCACAACATCTGCACTGCTTTGAGAAGCGAGTCCTGAAGAAATTAAACAGATACTCCAAGTAAAGTGAACAATATGTGTTGCATTTACTTTAGGTTTGTTTGGCTTTGATTTGACATTAGGATTGGGCAATATATATAATTTTTCCAAACTCCAATCGTCAGTCCAATAAATGACAATGGACGATACATTCGTGCATGTGACTTTTTTGAGCAATGTAAACATGTAAGAACTGATTTGCAAACACAAAAGTCCAAACATGGATTTTTTTAATGGAAGTGCATTGCAAATGTTTGATGGAAGAGAAATTTAGATTTTTCTCACTTTTTGTTTAATATTGTATTTTTTTGGTAAAGTGACATATAAACGGCCCGTATTAAACATGCTTAGTGTTAAAAAGAAGCCTCATCTTGGTTCCCTGCCATGCCCACGACTGTGGTATTTTATTTAAATAAAAATGTTTGTTTTCTGAACACAACTTCCATTCTTTCTTTTATGAGTTTGAGAAAATGAAATTAATCACTGCTACATTTGGACATACTCTGAGGAGTAGTACCCTGCACGGGCCTATATTCTGGGCCCGTGCCCGGCCCTGGACCGAGGGGGTTGAGCCCCAGCCCGACGCGGTCCGACAGGCTTTCAGAATTCTCTGGCCCGAACCCTATTTAGCCCGACTTTTTTTTTACCTCCCATAACAATGTTGTAGTGTGATAGAACTCTATATTAATTGAGTGCGTTCGTAAATGTAAGCTACTGATATGAAAATGTGCTCTTCAAAAAAACAGCATTCTAATTTTATGAATACTAAACGAATGGTTTCTGACAGATCAAAGTGGACATAAAATAGCAGGTTAAAATAGGGGCTTATGTTTCAATCAGCAGGTCGTTCATATAGGCACAGTTATAGACCACAGACCTTAACAGAGCTTTTAATGGCATAATGAACATGGAGCCCGAGCCCGGCCCATGTCCGAGGTAATTATACAGTCGTCAGCCCGAAGCCCGGCCCTCGGGCTGTCGGGACCCTCGGGTCTAGGGCTCCGATGCAGGGCTCTATTGAGGAGGGTGCATTTGCTCGCAGCTAGAGGTTGTGTGATTCATTTTTTCTCATCGCTTTCATTTTTATCCATCCATCCATTCTTTACCGCTTATCCAGAGTCGGGTTCGCTGGGGCAGTAGCCTAAGGCGGGAGGCCCAGACTTCCCTCTCCCCAGCCACTTGGGCCATCTCTTCCGGGGGAATCCCAAGGCGTTCCCTGGCCAGCCGAGAGACATAGTCCCTCCAGCGTGCCCTGGGTCTCCTTTTGGGTCTCCTCCTGGTTGGACGTGCCTGAAAAACCTCACAAGGGAGGCGTCCAAGAGGCATCCTAACCAGATACCCGAGCCACCTCAACTGGCTCCTCTCGACGTGGAGGAGCAGCGGGTCTATTCCGAGTCCCTCCCGGATGACCAAGCTTCTCACCCTATTTCTAAGGGAGAGCCCAGCCACCCTGTGGAGAAAACTTATTTCGGCCGCTTGTATCCGCAATCTCATTCTTTCGGTCAGTATCCAAAGCTCGTGACCATAGGTGAGGGTAGGAATGTAGATCGACCGGTAAATCAAGAGCTTTGCCTTCTGGCTCAGCTCTCTCTTCACCACGACAGACCGGTACAATGCCCCCATCACTGCAGACGCAGCACCAATCCGCCTATTGATTTCATGCTACATTTTTCTCTCACTTGTGAACAGGACCCCTAGATACTTAAACTCCTTCACTTGAGGCAGGACCTCGTCCCTGACCTGGAGAAGGCATTCTACCCTTTTCCGACTCATTTTTATCATAATAATAAATAAACATTCAACAATACCATTACATTTCCATTTGTTTTTAATTAATATGTAATCCAAACAAGCTTAACAGAGTGCCCCAGTAACATATAAACAATGCATTTAAAGAACGAGTAACACCTAAATCAACTTTTTTGTGCTGATAACCTGTATAGATGAGTATCTAATAGTGCTGTAGACATGTGTAATCATTATCTTGGCAGTTTAGTGCAACTTACTTAAAATGTAATATTACAGGCAAAAACCATAATTATATCTCCACCTTCAGGTCAAAACTCTGCTCCACACTGATTTAGAATCAGCCCCAGCTGATTGCTGTAGAGATGCAGCGCACGGTGACGTTGTCTACCTTACTACGTGGCTGCGCTGCACTGGACTCCAGCTGAGTCGGCCGCACCTCCACCTGGCGCAACCACTCACCTGCCGATATGACACGTTAGAGCTCGGAGCCGCTCGCCTCCTTGAAAAAAAAACCTCCTCCTCCCTTTTTTCTGGTGATCGCGGTGGACAGTAAATCCTCCAACCTGCTGGTGCTTCTGAGTCTGCTTGTTCTCCTGAGCGCTAGGTTTGCTTGTTTGTGCGCTCCTGTACACGCGCGAGTCCGCACGCGCTTGTAAATGACTAGTTTTTCCAACTGGGAAACTCCGAGAGCCCACGTGGGGTGGTTGATGGTGGTGCTGTCAATCACTGCCTCAGTGCCGCTCCCTCGGTCCTCCAGGTGACGCCTATTTTGCAGGTATTTTTCTAACAGGAAGTCTGCTTGGAATAAGTCTCCGCCCATGGTGTTACTTACCCTTTAACCAATTTCACTTAAATTACGAACATTTCACCTGCTATGGCCCAAACGTACATTCCTCCTGCTCCATGTAAACCTGAACTGCGCACCTGCTTGTCTGTGCATCATCAAATGTCTCTAGGGGGCTTGCTGAAGAGGTTATAGTCATGAGGTAGTCTAGACTTTTACCTCAGACAGACTCATGGCTTTTTAAATGTTGTTGTTGATCTTTTCTTGATTGATTATGTTACCTCAGTGATGTTCTCTGTGCGTAAAGTATAAAATATCTGTGCATCTGCATGAATCATTAACAAACTCACCGGAAAACAAATAAATAAATCACCTCTTGTAAAAACGACTGTTGAACGTCTCAGCCTATCGTCGATGGTTGAATAATTCATCCAATCGCCCAACCCTATTTGACAGAATTCATTAAAAAAGCTTTGTGTCAAAGGATTATTAAAGGAATTAAATTACACTCATGGCTACACACAAATGCACGTGTTAAGGCTTCTCACCTGTGTGATGAAGGCACCAGTGAAAACTACTATAACAGCCACAACATTGACAGTAAACTTGGAAATACTGTCATACACATTTTGGCCCCATATAACTTCTTTCACAATGCTGCAGAAGTTATCGTTAGTGAGGATGATATCCGAGGCTTCCAAAGCCAAATCCGTACTGGCTATAACAGAAATAACAGAAGCAGCAGTAGGAAGGGAAATGCTTTTGCAAATTTCCAAATTTCTGCTTTAATTTGGTGTTAGTTCATTCTTGTCAAAATGCACTAAGTGAAAATTAGAGTTTAAAGGAGTCATTACCTGGAATTTTCACTTTTCCACTTGAAAAAATGTATATAATGGCTTCCTAATGATTTTTCACTGGCTGAGAAGCCGATATTTAACATTGAAGCGTTTGTTTAATCTTGTCTTCTTCAACCAGCTCACATGCACTCCACGGGCATGCGCACTCCAAAACGAGATTTGCCTTTATGCTGACACAAAGGTCGAATATAAACAAATATGAACCAGCAGCGAACAAACCAGCACAACAAAGCTCATTTCATAACGTGAAATGCATAAATTATGTCTTACCGTTGACGACTCATGTCATAATCCGTGTTATGGGAAACAAAATCGGTTTGTATATTCCATCTTCACAACAGCATAAGAGCCGATGCCTGGCAGTTAGCTTGCTTTGTCCAAACTCAACAACAAGCGAGGGCGCCATTACGCACGAGGCGAGGCTCGGGCTCGTACATACACGGTTGGATCCCGTAGGTCACTGCCAGGTCGGGTTCAGTTATAACTTTCGTTGTTTTGGAGCAAGATGCTGAAGCTGCTTCCTGCTTCCTACTTCGTTCCAACAATCAACGCGCCCCTCAGTCCCGCACACGTCCGACACAGCCGAAATATCGCGTGTGATCTTGCGAGAAAATATGCCCTTTACAAAAAAGGACCAGAAAAGCAAATTTTTTATTTATTTTTCCAATACAATTTATTTTATCGGTCTAAAAGACTATAATAGGACATAGATATCCAAGGTATTATAGGTGATGACTCCTTTAAATAACTTTAATAAAACACATGAATTTAAATAACTGCAAAAGACTCAAGTTTTACTCAATATCATTGATTCAGAAACAGGAAAGTGACTCACCTTCACTTGTCGCGTTGTTTCAGCTTCTGTGTCTTGTTACTGTTAATTGGTCCCACCTGCCTCTCATTTCCCAGTGTCCTCATGTAGTCTACCTTTCCACAGCCTCAACACAAACGTCCTCGCTGCCAAACATCTGTTCCAGTGGTCCAGTACAACGGTCCCGGTCCGGTTGTCTGGCTCAGCTGAACTGAGCTCAGCGGGGACAAATCGCGCGTCATCAGCACCCGGCTAGCGATGTGTCCCCAAGGGGTTGATCCACGATTTTGGGAGGTAGTCCAAGATCCACCATCATCTCCTCCTGGTCAGTGTTGCTAGCGTGGTGCAGCTCCTCCTGACACCACATCTTGTCTTCTGGTGGGTCAGGTCATGCATCTTCTTCTTGTTCTGCGCATTTGGCTCAGTGTCGCCCCTCCTGATGCATCATCTTTGTCTCTGGAGGGTCCACGCCGCAGCCCTGGGTGATCAGATCTGTGCCGCCTACCTGAGATGCCCCTGCTCTACAGCCCACCATGGAGCTCCAGCCTTCTCTTGTGGCTTCGCCTGAGGTCCAGACTTCTCTTGTGGCTTCGCCCGAGGTCCAGCAATCTCCTGTGGCTCCGCCCAAGATGCAGGCTCTTCCTGTGGCTCTGCCCATGGTCCAGCCTCTTCCTGTTGCTTCACTTGAGGTCCAACCTCTTCCTGTGGCTCCGCCCGAGGTCCAGCCTTTTCCAGTGGCTCCGCCCAAGGTCCAGCATCCCCCAGTGACTCTGCCCAAAGTCCAGACTCCTTCAGTTGCTTTGCCCGAGGTCCATCCGTCTCCAGTGGCTCCGCTTGATCATTGTGAGGTTTCATTGAATGTAGTCCTGCTTCCTTTGGTTTTCCTTTCTTGGGTTCCTGTCTGGGCTGTTCTAGCCTCCTCTTGATTTTGAGTCTCCTGTGTCTCTGCCTCCTGAGTCTCCTGTGTCCCCACCTCATGGGTCTCCATCTCCTGTGTTTTCACCTCCTGTGTCTCCCAGGTCTCTGCCTCCTGTGGCTCCTGGGTCTCTGTCTCCTGGGTCTCCGCTTCCTGCGTCTCTGTCTTCTGGGTCTCTATGCCTCCTGGGTCTCCGCCTCCTGTGTCTCAGCCTCCTCTGTCTCCTGTGACTCCGCCTCCTGTGTCTCTGTCTCCTGGGTCTCTCTGCCAAACATCCACTCCAGTGGTCCAGCCCAACAGTCCCAGTCCAGATGGCTGGCTCAGTTGGGCTGAGCTCCGTGGGAACAAATCCCACTTTATCAGCACCCAGCTACAGGTGTGTCGCCCGGGGGTTGGTCTACGACGTTGGAAGTGGGTCTAAGCTCCACCACCATCTACTCTCGGTCAGCGTTGCCGGCGCGGCGCAGCCCATCTTGATGCCACCTCCTGTCCTCTGCTGGGTCAGGTCACCAAGTGTTCTGCATCTTCAACTTCTGTTCTGCGCTTTTGGTTCAGTGTCGCCACTCCTGTCGCCTCCTCCTGATCTCTGAGAGGTTCAAGGGGGTCCAGGCCGCAGCCCCAGGTGACCACAGCTATGCCGCTTATCTCAGAGTCCCCTGCTTTGCAGCCCGGCTTGGAGGTTCAGACTTTTCCTGTGGCTTCGCCTGAGGTCCAGCCTCTGTCTGTTGCACCACCCATGGTCCAGCCACTTCCTGTGGCTCTGTCTAGTGTCCAGCCTCATCCAGTGGCAACGCCCGAGATCCAGTCGTTTTCTGTGGCCCCGCTGGAGCCTCCTGAGCTGTTGTTTATTGTGATCCTGTTTCCTGTCTGAGGTGTTCCCACTTTCTCCTGAATTTGAGTCTCCTGGTGTTTTTGCCCTCTGCGCCTGCCCTTCTTTGGTCTTTATTTTGTTTTGCGCATCAGGTGCTCTGTTTCTCCAGCTCCTGTTTAGTGTCTTGTCAGTATTAATTGGTCTCACCTGCCTCCTGATCACCTTTGTCCTCATGTATTTAAGCCCTGTGGTTCTTGTGTTGTTTGTCGGATCGTCTGTGTATCTCTGCTCCTGTGCCTGCTCTTTCTGTTGGTCTTCGTTCCTGACATCGCCACAATAAAAGAGATTTTAAATCACCTTGGCTGCCTGCTGGAGTTACTCACCTGCTTTGGATCATCACACACCCTTAACCATGACAGAACAATGCAACCAAAGTGGATTCATTGGTGAGTTCCTGGCCCATTGGGAGTGAGTGCATCAGAGGGTGTTGGACTACCACAGGTCTTGTTCTGTAGCACCCCGTTTTTTTTTTAATGGTCAGCTGGACCTCTCTCTCCTTCCACCACCGCAAACATCCTCGCTGCCAAACATCTGCTCCAGTTGTCCAGCCTTACAGTTCTAATCCAGTTGGCTGGCTCAGTTGGGCTGAGCTCCGCGGGGACAAATCTCGCTTCATCAGCACTCGGTTAGCGGTGTGTCCGCTGGGGCATGGTACATGATGTTGGGAGCTGGTCCACGCTCCACCACCATCTCCTCCTGGTTAGCGTTGACGAGGCGGTGCAGCTCTTCCTGACGCAACTTCCTGTCCTGTGGCAGGTCAGGTCACAAAGGGTTCTGCGTCTTCACACGCCGCTCTGCGCTTTTGGCTCAGTGTCGCTTCTCCTGACACCTTCTCATCTCTGGGGGATCTGAGGGGTTCCACGCCGCAGCCTGGGGTGACCAGGGCTGTGCCGCCAATCTCAGAGGCCCCTGCTCTGCAGCCTGGCTTGTAGGTCCAGCATTCTTTGGGGGGGGGAGTAATATTGTGTTTGGTTGTCCCAGATACTGTTTACTGTCTTGTTACTGTTAATTGGGCCCACCTGCCTCTCATTTCCCGGATCGCCTGTGTCCTCATGAATTTAACGCTCTTTACTTCGGTGTCTCACAGGCGACCCTTAGCAGGTTGCAGCTGATCCAAAACACGGCTGCTCGAATTTTAACTGACACCCCTAGACGTGAGCACATCACTCCAACTTTGTCTGCCCTCCATTGGCTGCCTGTTCGCTTTCGAATCGATTTTAAGCTTTTATTGTTTGTTTTTAATGCTCTTAATGGTTTGGCCCCATCCTACATCTCAGATTTGCTGAGTTTCAGCACTAGCGGTAGATCCCTACGGTCTTCTTCCCAGTTTCTACTACACATTCCAAGGACAAGATATAAACACTGGGGCGACCGGGCATTCTGTGTAGCAGCACCTCGACTGTGGAACCAGCTCCCTCTGGACCTACGCTCCATCTCTGACCCTGGCCTTTTAAAATCTAAACTCAAAACCTTCTTTTATAGAAAAGCCTTCAATGCACAGTAATGTGGATTTTTTATTAATGGTTTTCTCTTATTTGCTTTTTTATCTGAATTGAGTGTTTTTTTGTTTTTATGCGACCTGTTAAGCACTTTGGCTGTCTAGTTGACTGTTTTAAAGGGCTATATAACCAATAAATGAATGAATGAATGAATGAATTTAAGCCCTGTGATTCCTGTGTTGTTTGTCGGATCGTCTCTGCTCCTGTGCCTGCTCTTTCTGTTGTTCTTGGTTCCTGACATCGCCACAATTAAAGACACTTTAAATCTCCTTGGCTGCCTGCTGGAGTTACTCACCTGCTTTGGATCCTAACACACCCTAAACAATGACAGAACAATTCGACCAAAGTGGATCCATTGATGAGTTCTTGGCCTACTGAAAGTGAGTGCGTTAGTGGGTGGTAGACTACCAGTGGTCTCGTGCTGGTGCATCCCGTTTGTCTTCGGGTGGTCAGCCGAACCTCTCTTCCCCTCCACAGCCTCACCGCAAATGTCCTCTCTGCCAAACATCTGCTTTAGTGGTCTGGCTAGATGGTCCAGTTCTGTTTGGCTGCCTCAGTTGCGCTGAGTTCCGCAGGGACAAGTCCCGCTATAGCTGCATCTGACTAGCAGTGTGTCCCCCGGGGGTTGGTCCACAATGTTGGGAGCAGGTCCAAGCTCCACCACTGTCTACTCCTGGTCAGCGTTGATGGTG
>SSNS01000251.1:586252-621778 GCA_006937985.1 Aphyosemion australe
ATGCAACCAAAGTGGATTCATTGGTGAGTTCCTGGCCCATTGGGAGTGAGTGCATCAGAGGGTGTTGGACTACCACAGGTCTTGTTCTGTAGCACCCCGTTTTTTTTTTAATGGTCAGCTGGACCTCTCTCTCCTTCCACCACCGCAAACATCCTCGCTGCCAAACATCTGCTCCAGTTGTCCAGCCTTACAGTTCTAATCCAGTTGGCTGGCTCAGTTGGGCTGAGCTCCGCGGGGACAAATCTCGCTTCATCAGCACTCGGTTAGCGGTGTGTCCGCTGGGGCATGGTACACGATGTTGGGAGCTGGTCCACGCTCCACCACCATCTCCTCCTGGTTAGCGTTGACGAGGCGGTGCAGCTCTTCCTGACGCAACTTCCTGTCCTGTGGCAGGTCAGGTCACAAAGGGTTCTGCGTCTTCACACGCCGCTCTGCGCTTTTGGCTCAGTGTCGCTTCTCCTGACACCTTCTCATCTCTGGGGGATCTGAGGGGTTCCACGCCGCAGCCTGGGGTGACCAGGGCTGTGCCGCCAATCTCAGAGGCCCCTGCTCTGCAGCCTGGCTTGTAGGTCCAGCATTCTTTGGGGGGGGGAGTAATATTGTGTTTGGTTGTCCCAGATACTGTTTACTGTCTTGTTACTGTTAATTGGGCCCACCTGCCTCTCATTTCCCGGATCGCCTGTGTCCTCATGAATTTAACGCTCTTTACTTCGGTGTCTCACAGGCGACCCTTAGCAGGTTGCAGCTGATCCAAAACACGGCTGCTCGAATTTTAACTGACACCCCTAGACGTGAGCACATCACTCCAACTTTGTCTGCCCTCCATTGGCTGCCTGTTCGCTTTCGAATCGATTTTAAGCTTTTATTGTTTGTTTTTAATGCTCTTAATGGTTTGGCCCCATCCTACATCTCAGATTTGCTGAGTTTCAGCACTAGCGGTAGATCCCTACGGTCTTCTTCCCAGTTTCTACTACACATTCCAAGGACAAGATATAAACACTGGGGCGACCGGGCATTCTGTGTAGCAGCACCTCGACTGTGGAACCAGCTCCCTCTGGACCTACGCTCCATCTCTGACCCTGGCCTTTTAAAATCTAAACTCAAAACCTTCTTTTATAGAAAAGCCTTCAATGCACAGTAATGTGGATTTTTTATTAATGGTTTTCTCTTATTTGCTTTTTTATCTGAATTGAGTGTTTTTTTGTTTTTATGCGACCTGTTAAGCACTTTGGCTGTCTAGTTGACTGTTTTAAAGGGCTATATAACCAATGAATGAATGAATGAATGAATTAATTTAAGCCCTGTGATTCCTGTGTTGTTTGTCGGATCGTCTCTGCTCCTGTGCCTGCTCTTTCTGTTGTTCTTGGTTCCTGACATCGCCACAATTAAAGACACTTTAAATCTCCTTGGCTGCCTGCTGGAGTTACTCACCTGCTTTGGATCCTAACACACCCTAAACAATGACAGAACAATTCGACCAAAGTGGATCCATTGATGAGTTCTTGGCCTACTGAAAGTGAGTGCGTTAGTGGGTGGTAGACTACCAGTGGTCTCGTGCTGGTGCATCCCGTTTGTCTTCGGGTGGTCAGCCGAACCTCTCTTCCCCTCCACAGCCTCACCGCAAATGTCCTCTCTGCCAAACATCTGCTTTAGTGGTCTGGCTAGATGGTCCAGTTCTGTTTGGCTGCCTCAGTTGCGCTGAGTTCCGCAGGGACAAGTCCCGCTATAGCTGCATCTGACTAGCAGTGTGTCCCCCGGGGGTTGGTCCACAATGTTGGGAGCAGGTCCAAGCTCCACCACTGTCTACTCCTGGTCAGCGTTGATGGTGCGGTGCAGCTCCTCTTGATGCCACCTCTTGTCCTGTGGTGGGTCTGGTTACAAAGTATTCTGTGTCTTCGTCTCCTGGTCTGCGCTTTTGGCTCAGTGTTGCCCCTCCTGATGCCTCCTACTCATCTCTGGGGGGGACAGAGGGGTTCAATGCTGCAGCCCTGAGTGACCAGAGCTGTGCACCCTTTCTCAGAGACCCCTGCTCTGCAGCCTAGCTTGGAGGATCAGCCTTCTTCTGTGGCTTTGGCTTAGGTCCAACCTTCTCCTGTGGCTCCGCCCGAGGTCCAGCCTTTTCCAGTGGCTCCGCCCATTGTCCAGCCTCCTCCAGTGACTCCGCCCAAGGTCCAGACTCCTTCAGTGGCTTTGCCCAAGGTCCATCCGTCTCCCGAGGCTCCGCTTGATCATCCTGAGGTTTCATTGAATGTAGTCCTGCCTCCTGAGGTCCTGCTTCCTTTGGTTTTCCTTTCTTGGGTTCCTGTCTGGGCTGTTCCAGCCTCCACTTGAGTTTGAGTCTCCTGTGTCTCTGCCTCCTGAGTCTCCTGTGTCCCCACCTCATGGGTCTCCATCTCCTGTGTCTTCACCTCCTGTGTCTCCCAGGTCTCTGCCTCCTGTGGCTCCTGGGTCTCTGTCTCATGGGTCTCCGCCTCCTGCGTCTCTGTCTCCTGGGTCTCTATGCCTCCTGGGTCTCAGCCTCCTGTGTATCAGCCTCCTGTGTCTCAGCCTCCTCTGTCTCCTGTGACTCCGCCTCCTGTGTCTCTGTCTCCTGGGTCTCTCTGCCAAACATCCAGTCCAGTGGTCCAGCCCAACAGTCCCGGTCCAGATGGCTGGCTCAGTTGGGCTGAGCTACGTGGGAACAAATCCCACTTTATCAGCACCCGGCTACAGGTGTGTCGCCCGGGGGTTGGTCTACGACGTTGGAAGTGGGTCTAAGCTCCACCACCATCTACTCTCGGTCAGCGTTGCCGGCGCGGCGCAGCCCATCTTGATGCCACCTCCTGTCCTCTGCTGGGTCAGGTCACCAAGTGTTCTGCATCTTCAACTCCTGGTCTGCGCTTTTGGCTCAGTGTCGCCACTCCTGTCGCCTCCTCCTGATCTCTGAGAGGTCCAAGGTGGTCCAGGCGCAGCCCCAGGTGACCACAGCTATGCCGCTTATCTCAGAGTCCCCTGCTTTGCAGCCCGGCTTGGAGGTCCAGACTTTTCCTGTGGCTTCGCCTGAGGTCCAGCCTCTGTCTGTTGCACCACCCGTGGTCCAGCCACTTCCTGTGGCTCTGTTTAGTGTCCAGCCTCATCCAGTGGCAACGCCTGAGGTCCAGCCGTTTTCTGTGGCCCCGCCGGAGCCTCCTGAGCTTTTGTTTATTGTGATCCTGTTTCCTGTCTGAGGTGTTCCCACTTTCTCCTGAATTTGAGTCTCCTGGTTTTTTTGCCCTCTGCGCCCGCCCTTCTTTGGACTTTATTTTGTTTTGCGCATCAGGTGCTCTGTTTCTCCAGCTCCTGTTTAGTGTCTTGTTAGTATTAATTGGTCTCACCTGCCTCCTGATCACCTTTGTCCTCATGTATTTAAGCCCTGTGGTTCTTGTGTTGTTTGTTGGATCGTCTGCGTATCTCTGCTCTTGTGCCTGCTCTTTCTGTTGGTCTTTGTTCCTGACATCGCCAAAATAAAAGAGATTTTAAATCACCTTGGCTGCCTGCTGGAGTTACTCACCTGCTTTGGATCATCACACACCCTTAACCATGACAGAACGATGCAACCAAAGTGGATTCATTGGTGAGTTCCTGGCCCATTGGGAGTGAGTGCATCAGAGGGTGTTGGACTACCACAGGTCTTGTTCTGGTGCACCCCGTTTTTTTTTGAGTGGTCACCCGGACCTCTCTCTCCCTCCACCACGGCAAACATCCTCACTGCCAAACATCTGCTCCAGTTGTCCAGCCTGATGGTTCTAATCCGGTTGGCTGGCTCAGTTGGGCTAAGCTCCGCGGGGACAAATCTTGCTTCATCGGCACTCGGTTAGCGGTGTGTCCGCTGGGGCATGGTACACAATGTTGGGAGCTGGTCCACGCTCCACCACTATCTCCTCCTGGTTAGCGTTGATGGGGCGGTGCAGCTCCTCCTGACGCAACTTCCTGTCCTGTGGCAGGTCAGGTCACAAAGGGTTCTGCGTCTTCACCCGCTGCTCTGCGCTTTTGGCTCAGTGTCGCTTCTCCTGACACCTTCTCATCTCTGGGGGATCCGAGGGGTTCCACGTCGCAGCCTGGGGTGACCAGAGCTGTGCCGCCAATCTCAGAGGCCCCTGCTCTGCAGCCTGGCTTGGAGGTCCAGCATTATTTGAGGGGGGGTAATACTGTGTTTGCTTTTCCCAGATACTGTTTACTGTCTTGTTACTGTTAATTGGTCTCACCTGCTTCTCATTTCCTTGTTCACCTGTGTCCTCATGAATTTAAGCCCTGTGGTTCCTGTGTTGTTTGTCGGATCGTCTGCGTATCTCTGCTCTTGTGCCTGCTCTTTCTGTTGGACTTCGTTCCTGACATCGCCACAATTAAAGAGATTTTAAATCACCTTGGCTGCCTGCTGGAGTTACTCACCTACTTTGGATCCTCACATACCCTTAAACATGACAGAACGATGCAACCAAAGTGGATTCATTGGTGAGTTCTTGGCCTACTGAAAGTGAGTGTGTTAGTGGGTGGTAGACTACCAGTGGTCTTGTGCTGGTGCATCCCGTTTGTCTTCGGGTGGTCAGCCGAACCTCTCTTCCCCTCCACAGCCTCACCGCAAATGTCCTCTCTGCCAAACATCTGCTTTAGTGGTCTGGCTAGATGGTCCAGTTCTGTTTGGCTGGCTCAGTTGTTCCAGAGTTCCGCAGGGACAAGTCCCGCTATAGCTGCATCTGACTAGCAGTGTGTCCCCCGGGGGTTGGTCCACAATGTTGGGAGCAGGTCCAAGCTCCACCACTGTCTACTCCTGGTCAGCGTTGATGGTGTGGTGCAGCTCCTCTTGACGCCACCTCTTGTCCTGTGGTGGGTCTGGTTACAAAGTATTCTGTGTCTTCCTCTCCTGGTCTGCGCTTTTGGCTCAGTGTTGCCCCTCCTGATGCCTCCTACTCATCTTTGGGGGGGACCAAGGGGGTCCATCCCGCAGCCCTGAGTGACCAGAGCTGTGCAGCCTTTCTCAGAGACCCCTGCTCTGCAGCCCAGCTTGGAGGATCAGCCTTTTTTTGTGGATTCGGCTTAGGTCCAACCTTCTCCTGTGGCTCCCCCCGTGGTCCAGCCTTTTCCAGTGGTTTCGCCCATTGTCCAGCCTCCTCTAGTGATTCCGCCCAAGATCCAGACTCCTTCAGTGGCTTTGCCCGAGGTCCATCCGTCTCCCGTGGCTCCGCTTGATCATCCTGAGGTTTCATTGAATGTAGTACTGCCTCCTGAGGTCCAGCTTCCTTTGGTTTTCCTTTCTTGGGTTCCTGTCTGGGCTGTTCCAGCCTCCTCTTGAGTTGAGTCTCCTGTGTCTCCGCCTCCTGTATCTCAGCCTCCTGTGTCTCCTTTGACTCCGCCTCCTGGGTCTCCATCTCCTGTGTCTTCACCTCCTGTGGCTCCCAGGTCTCTGCCTCCTGGGTCTCTATCTCCTGGGTCTCTCTGCCAAACATCCACTCCAGTGGTCCAGCCCAACAGTCCCGGTCCAGTTGGCTGGCTCACTTGGGCTGAGCTCTGTGGGAACAAATCCCACTTTATCGGCACCCGGCTACAGGTGTGTCGTCAAGGGGTTGGTCTACGATGTTGGACTATGATGTTGGAAGTGGGTCTAAGCTCCACCACCATCTACTCTTGGTCAGCGTTGCCGGCGCAGCGCAGCCCGTCTTGACGCCACCTCCTGTCCTCTGGTGGGTCAGGTCACAAAGTGTTCTGCATCTTCAACTCCTGGTCTGCGCTTTTGGCTCAGTGTCGCCACTCCTGTCGCCTCCTCCTGATCTCTGAGAGGTCCAAGGGGATCCAGGCCGCAGCCCCAGGTGACCACAGCTATGCTGCTTATCTCAGAGTCCCCTGCTTTGCAGCCCGGCTTGGAGGTTCAGCCTTTTCCTGTGGCTTCGCCTGAGGTCCAGCCTTCTCCTGTGGCTCCGCCCAGGGTCCAGCCTCTGTCTGTTGCACCACCCATGGTCCAGCCATTTCCTGTGGCTCTGCCTAGTGTCCAGCCTCATCCAGTGGCAACGCCCGAGGTCCAGCCGTTTTCTGTGGGCCCACCGGAGCCTCCTGAGCTTTTGTTTATTGTGATCCTGTTTCCTGACTGAGGGGTTCCCACTTTCTCCTGAATTTGAGTCTCCTAGTTTTTTTGCCCTCCGTGCCCACCCTTCTTTGGTCTTTAACTAGTTTTGCGCATCAGGTGCTCTGTTTCTCCAGCTCCTGTTTAGTGTCTTGTTAGTATTAATTGGTCTCACCTGCCTCCCGTTTCCCTGATCACCTTTGTCCTCATGTATTTAAGCCTTGTGGTTTTTGTGTTGTTTGTCGGATCGTCTGCGTATCTCTGCTCCTGTGCCTGCTCTTTCTGTTCGTCTTCGTTCCTGATATCGCCACAATAAAAGAGATTTTAAATCACCTTGGCTGCTGGCTGGAGTTACTCACCTGCTTTGGATCATCACACACCCTTAACCATGGGGCTTTGTACACGATGTTGGGAGCTGGTCCATGCTCCACCACCATCTCCTCCTGGTTAGTGTTGACGGGGCGATGCAGCTCCTCCTGACACAACTTCCTGTCCTGTGGCAGGTCAGGTCACAAAGGGTTCTGTGTCTTCACCCGCTGCTTTGCGCTTTTGGCTCAGTGTCACTTCTCCTGATGCCTTCTCATCTCTGGGGGATCTGAGGGGTTCCACGCCGCAGCCTGGGGTGACCAGAGCTGTCCTGCCAATCTCAGAAGCCCCTGCTCTGCAGCCTGGCAGCCAGGTCCAGCATTCTTTGGGGGGGTGATATTGTGTTTGGTTTTCCCAGACACTGTTTACTGTCTTGTTGCTGTTAATTGGTCCCACCTGCCTCTCATTTCCCTGATCACCTGTGTCCTCATGAATTTAAGCCCTGTGGATCCTGTGTTGTTTGTCGGATCGTCTGCGTACCTCTGTTGTTCTTGGTTCCTGACATCGTCACAAATAAAGAGACTTTAAATCTCCTTGGCTGCCTGCTGGAGTTACTCACCTGCTTTGGATTCTAACACACCCTAAACAACGACAGAACAATACAACCAAAGTGGATCCATTGATGAGTTCTTGGCCTACTGAAAGTTAGTGCGTTAGTGGGTGGTAGACTACCAGTGGTCTCGTGCTGGTGCATCCCGTTTTTCCTTGGGTGGTCAGCCGGACATCTCTCCCCCTCCACAGCCTCAGCGCAAATGTCCTCACTGCCAAACATCTGCTATAGCGATCTTGCTAGATGGTCCTGTTGTGTTTGGCTGGCTCAGTTGGGCTGAGTTCAGCAGGGATAAGTCCCGCTATTAGGGGTGTTCCAAAAAGGGTACTTCACGATTCGATTCGATTTCGATTATGGGAGCTTCGATGCTTCGATTATAATGGTTGTTGGTTCGATTCGATTACTGGTGCCATGATTCTTCGATTATTGACATATTTAATGCTTTTTTCATACGAGATTGTCTTCTTTGTCTACATTTGTAAATAAATAACCTATTAATTAACTCAGTTCCTCTAAAACTACTCTCAGTAAGTAAATACTGTTTTTTTTACATTGAACTATTTTTCAAAGACAAAATCTTATTTTATGACTGTATGACTTGTGTAAATATTTGCACTTTGACCAACTTAACTTCGATCAGGGAAAGCTTTAAACATTTAAAACCTCCTAGGAAAACATTTTTTCTCTCCTTCCTTTAATTTATTTAACAAAAAACATTATTAGAAAACAGTTCAATAACATGCAAAACAGCATGTTATCACCTCAACAGTCTCACAGCTTTTGAGATATTGAATAACATTTTATTTCTACTGGTAACAATGTAATGGTGGCATGTCTATAATGTACGGGTTGGCAATAATCCAGTTTATAATAATTACGTTCACAGATTGAAGTTTTTGTAAATTACATAATACAACGGCTTGCCATAGACTAGGAGCGGTGTGTTGCGCAATCTCGTAGCAACAACAATTTTGTGAGTCCCTGTAGCTGCTGTGGCTCTGCTTTGCGCTGCAGACAGCTACGAATAAACAGGATGGTGGGACTTTTCTTCTGCTTGTAGTGTTTAGTCATTCTTAGTTCCAAGATTATTGTGTTTTTTTGGAACCCACGGCGTGAGTCTGCTATCCGCTAGCTTAGTTAGCATTAGCCAATCTGCCCGTAGCTGCACGTTTGATCCCAAACTCTGGACCGTTTCTGCTGTTTCCTCTATTTTTGTCCACAGCACCTAGATTACCACATTGTGCGCCAGTAAAAAGCATGTTCCTTACACAAAAACAAATAACGTACATTTGTTAAGGCTCCGGTTACGTGTATTTTTTTTTAGTACCAGCTTTGCAACAAAGCTTTCACGTTATTTATTTTTTTAAGCATCGACGTTCATTAATCGATTCTGAATCCTCACGTGAAGCTTTGCAATGCATCGCCACATCGATGAAATGCACCCACCCCTACCCGCTATAGCTGCATCCGGCTAGCATCCGGGGCAGCAGTAGCTCAGGATGTAGAGTGGGTTGCCCAGCAATCGGAAGGTTGCAGGTTCGATCCCAGCTCCCCCCATAAAATGCTGCTGTTGTGTCCTTGGGCAAAACACTTAACCCGCCTTGCCTGCTGGTGGTGGTCAGTGTACGGCAGGCCTTGCCTCTGTCAGTGCGCACCAGGGCAGCTGTGGCTACATTGTAGCTCATCCCCACCAGCGTGTGAGTGTGTGTGTGAATGGGTGGATGACTGATTGTGTTGTGAAGCACCTTGGGGGGTTGTAGAACCCTAAGAAGGCGCTATACAAATAAAGGCCATTTACCATTTAGCAGTGTGTCCGCCAGCGGTTGGTCCACAATGTTGGGAGCAGGTCCAAGCTCCACCACTGTCTCCTCCTGCACGTTGATGGTGCGGTGCAGCTCCACTTGACGCCACCTCCAGCCCTGTGGTGGGTCAGGTCACAAAGTTTTCTGTGTCTTTTTCTCCTGGTCTGCGCTTTTGGCTCACTGTCACCCCCCGTGATGCCTCCTACTCATCTCTGGGGGAGTCCAAGGGGGTGCACGCCGCAGCCCTGGATGACCAGATCTGTAAAGCTTTTCTCAGAGACCCCTGCTCTGCAGCCTGGCTTGGAGGTTTGGCCTTCTCCTGTGGCTTTGTCGGAGGTCCAACATTCTCCTGTTTCTCTGCCCGATGTCCAGCCATCTCCTGTGGCTCCGCCCCAACCCTCCTGAGGTTTTGTTTCCCGTGGTCCTGTTTCTTGGATTCCTGTCGGAGGTGTTCCCACCTACTGCGGAATCAGAGTCTCCTGGTGTTTTGCCCACTGCACCAGCCTTTCTTTGGTCTTTGTTTTGGGCATAAGGTGATGTCCATTGAGGGGGCTAATGTCGAGTTATATTTTGCCAGCTCCTTTTTAGTGTTTTCTTAGTGTTATTTTGGTCCCAAGTGCCTCTTGTATCGCTGATCACCTTTGTCCTCATCTATTTAAATCTTGTTGTGAGTGGAACAGAGGGTGGTGGACTACCAGAAGTCTTGGTGGCCCAGCTCAACGGTCCCGTTCTGGTTAGCTGGCTAAGTTGGGTTGAACTCCATGGGGACAGGTCCAACTTCATTGGCACTCAGCTAGCGGTGTGTCCGCCGGGGGTTGGTACACGACATTGGGAGCGCATCCAAGCACCACCACCATCTCCTCCTGGTCAGTGTTGCCGGCGCAACGCAGCTCCTCCTGACGCCACCTCCTGTCCTGTGGTGGGTCAGGTCAGAAAGGGTTCTGCTCCTTCGCCAGCTGGACTGTGCTTTTGGCTTGGTGTTGGCCTTTCTGACACCTTGTCCACATCTCTGGGGCGTCCGAGGGCATTCCACGCCACAGCCTAGAGTGACCAGAGATGGGCCATTGATTTTTGAGGCCCCTGCTCTGTAGCCTGGCTTGGCGGTCCAGCCTTCAACTGTGGCTTCTGCAGAGGTCCAGCCTTCTAGTGAGGCTCCGCCCAAGGTCCAGTCTTCTCCTGTGACTTCACCCGAGGTTAAGCCTCTTCCTGTGGCTCTGCCTATAGTCCATCCTCTTCCGGTGGCCCGCTGGAGACAGAGACCCAGGAGACCCAGGGGACAGACACCAAGGAGACTTAGGAGGCGGAGACCTGGGAGACACAGGAGGTAAAGACACAGGAGACGGAGACACAGGAGGCGGAGACACAGGAGACACAGGAGGCTGAGACACAGGAGACACTAGAGACAGAGACACAGGAGACTCAGGAGGCGGAGACACAGGAGACTCAAACTCAGGAGGAGGTGGGAACACCTCAGACAGGAACCCAGGAAGCAAAACCTCAGGAGGCAGGACCTCAGGAGGCAGGACCACAGTCAACGAAACCTCAGGAGGATCAAGCGGAGCCACAGGAGACGGATGGACCTCGGGCAAAGCCACTGAAGGAGGCTGGACCTCGGCCGGCGCCAATGGAGGAGGTTGGTGCTGGGGCTGAGCCAATGGAAGATGCTGGACATCAGGCGGAGCCACAGGAAGAGGCTGGACCTCAGACGGAGTCACAGGAAGAGGCTGGACCTCGGGCGGAGCCACACGAGTAGGGTGAACCTTGGGCAGAGCCACAGGAGCAGGATGGACCCTGGGCGGAGGCAAAGGAGAAGGCTGGACCTTGGGCGAAGCCACAGGAAAAGGCTGGACCTCCAAGCCGGGTTGCAGAGCAGGGGCCTCTAAGATAGGTAGCACAGATCTGGTCACCCGGGGCTGCGACCTAGACCCCCCAGAGATGAGTGGGAGGCTTCAGAAGGGGCGACACTGAGCCAAAAGCTCAGACCAGGAGACAAAGATGCAGAACCCATTGTGACTTGACCCACCACAGGAAAGGAGGTTGCGTCAGGAGGAACTGCACTGCACTGGCAACGCTGACTAGGAGGAGATGGTGGTGGAGCTTGGACCCACTCCCAATGTTGTGGACAAACCCCCGGGGAACACAACGCTAGCCGGGTGCCAATGAAGTGAGATTTATCCCCACGGAGCTCAGCCCAACTGAGCCAGCCAACCGATCCGGGACCCTCGGGCTGGACCACTAAAGTAGATGTTTGGAAGCAAGGATGTTTGCGGTGAGGTGGTGGAGTGAGAGGGAGGTCCGGCTGACCACCCAAAGAAAAATGGTGTGCACCAGAACAAGACCTCTGGTAGTCCACCACCCTCTGATGCACTCGATCCCAGTGGGCCAGGAACTCACTAATAGATCCACTTTGTTTAGATCGTTCTGTCGTGGTTTAGGGTGTGGGAGGATCCAAAGCAGTTGAGTAACTCCAGCAGGCAGCCAAGGAGATTTAAAGTCTCTTCTTAGCTGCCTGCTGAAGTTACTCATCTGCTTTGGATCCACACACATCCTAAACCATGACAGAACGATCCGACCAAAGTGGATCCATTAGTGAGTTCCTGGCCCACTGGGATTGAGTGCATCAGAGGGTGGTGGACTACCAGAAGTCTTGTGCTGGTCCACCCTAATTTTCCTTCAGCTGGTCAGTCTCCCTTTCCACTGCCTCATCACAAACATCCTCGCCGCCAAACATCTGTTCCAGTGGTCCAGCCCAACGGTCCCGGTCCGGTTGTCTGGCTCAGCTGAACTGAGCTCAGTGGGGACAGGTCCCACTTCATTGGCACCTGGCAAGCAATGTGTCCCCAAGGGGTTGGTCCACGATTTTGGGAGGTAGTCCAAGTTCCACCATCATCTCCTTCTGGTCAGTGTTGCTGGCGCGGCGCAGCTCCTCCTGACACCACCTCCTGTCTTCTGGTGGGTCAGGTCACAAAGGGTTCTGCGTCTTCATCTCATGGTCTGCGCTTTTGGCTCAGTGTCACCCCTCCTGATGCCTCATCCTTGTCTCTGGGGGGGTCCAAGCCGCAGCCCTGGGTGACCAAATCTGTGCAGCCTATTATAGATGCCCCTGCTCTACAGCCCAGCTTGGAAGTCCAGCCTTCTCATGTGGCTTCACCTGAGGTCCAGCCTTCTCCTTTGCCTCCGCCCAAGGTCCATCCTTCTCCTGTGGCTGTGCCCAAGGGTCACCCTACTCATATGGCTCCGCCCGAGGTCCAGCCTCTTCCTGTGACTTTGTCTGAGGTCCAGCCTCTTCCTGTGGCTCCGCCTGATGTCCAGCATCTTCCATTGGCTCTGCCCGAGGACCAACCTCCTCCAGTGGCGCCGCCCAAGGTCCAGCCTCCTTCATTGGCTTTGCCCGAGGTCCATCCGTCTCCTGTGGCTTCGCTTGATCCTCCTGAGGTTTTGTTGACTATGGTCCTGCCTCCTGAGGTCCTGCCTCCTGAGGTTTCGCTTCCTGGGTTCCTGTCTGAGGTGTTCCCGCTTCCTCCTGAGTTTGAGTCTCCTGTGTCTCCGCCTCCTGAGTCTCCTGTGTCTCTGTCTCTAGTGTCTCCTGTGTCTCAGCCTCTTGTGTCTCCTGTGTCTCTGCCTCCTGTGTCTCCGTCTCCTGTGTCTTTACCTCCTGTGTCTCCCAGGTCTCCGCCTCCTAAGTCTCCTTGGTGTCTGTCTCCTGGGTCTCCACCTCCTGCGTCTCTCTGCCAAACATCCACTCCAGTGGTCCAGCCCGACAGTCTCGGTCCAGTTGGCTGGCTCAGTTGTGCTGAGCTCCCTGGGAACATATCCCATTTTATCGGCACCCGGCTAAGGGTGTGTCGCCCGGGCGTTGGTCCACGCTCCACCATCATCTCCTCCTGGTCAGTGTTGCTGGCGCAGCGCAGCTCCTCCTGACACCACCTCCTGTCTTCTGGTGGGTCAGGTCACAAAGTGCTCTGCGTCTTCGTCTCATGGTCTGCACTTCTGGCTCAGTGTCACCCGTCCTGATGCCTCATCCTTGTCTCTGGGGGGTCCAAGCCACAGCCCTGGGTGACCAAATCTGTGCAGCCTACCATAGATGCCCCTGCTCTACAGCCCAGCTTGGAGGTCCAGCCTTCTCCTGTGGCTTCACCTGAGGTCCAGCCTACTCCTTTGCCTCCGCCCAAGGTCCATCCTTCTCCTGTGGCTGTGCCCATGGTTCACCCTAATCATATGGCTCCGACCGAGGTCCAGCCTCTTCCTGTGACTCCGTCTGAGTTCCAGCCTCATCCTGTGGCTCCGCCTGATGTCCAGCCTGTTCCATTCGCTCTGCCCAAGGACCAAACCTACTCCAGTGGCGCCGCCCGAGGTCCAGCCTCCTTCAGTGGCTTTGCCCGAGATCCATCTTTTTCCTGTGGCTCCGCTTGATCCTCCTGAGGTTTCATTGACTATGGTCCTGCCTCCTGAGGTCCTGCCTCCTGAGGTTTCGCTTCCTGGGTTCCTGTCTGAGGTGTTCCCACCTCCTCCTGAGTTTGAGTCTTCTGTGTCTCCGCCTCCTGAGTCTCCTGTGTCTCTGTCTCCAGTGTCTCCTGTGTCTCAGCCTCCTGTGTTTCCTGTGTCTCCGCCTCATGTGTCTCCGTCTCCTGTGTCTTTACCTCCTGTGTCACCCAGGTCTCCGCCTCCTAAGTCTCCTTGGTGTCTGTCTCCTGGGTCTCCACCTCCTGCGTCTGCTGTGTCTTCTTGGTCTCTGTCTCCTGGGTCTCCACCTCCTGGGTCTCTCTGCCAAACATCCACTCCAGTGGTCCAGCCCAACAGTCCCGGTCCAGTTGGCTGGCTCAGTTGGGCTGAGCTCCCTGGGAACAAATCCCACTTTATCGGCACCCGGCTAAGGGTGTGTCGCCCGGGCGTTGGTCCAAGCTCCACCACTGTCTCCTCCTGGTCAGCGTTGATGGTGCGGTGCAGCTCCTCTTGACGCCACCTCCTGTCCTGTGGTGGGTCAGGTCACAAAGTGTTCTGTTCTTTGTCTCCTGGTATGCGCTTTTTTGCTCACTGTCGTCCCTCCTGATGCCTCCTACTCATCTCTGGGGGAGTCCAAGGGGGGTCTACGCTGCAGCCCTGGATGACCAGAGCTGTAAAGCCTTTCTCAGCGACCCCAGCTCTGCAGCCTGGCTTGGAGGTTTGGCCTTCTCCTGTGGCTTCGTTCGAGGTCTAAACCTTCTCTTGTTTCTCTGCCCGAGGTCCAGCCTTCTCCTGTGGCTCCGCCCCAACCCTCCCGTGGTTTTGTTTCCCGTGGTCCTGTTACTTGGATTCCTGTCTGAGGTGTTCCCACCTCCTCCTGAATCTGAGTCTCCTGGTGTTTTGCCCACTGCACCAGCCTTTCTTTGGTTTTTGTTTTGTTTTGGGCAGTAGGTGCTGCCCATTGAGGGGGGGGGATGTCGAATTTTACTTTGCCAGCTCCTTTTTAGTGTATTCTTAGCGTTAATTGGTCCCACGTGCCTCTTGTATCACTGATCATCTTTGTCCTCGTGTATTTAAATCTTGTTGTTCCTGAGATGGTTGTTGGATCGTCTGCGTATCTCTGATCCTGAGCCTGCTCTTTCTGCTGTTTTGGGTTCCTGACATCATGACAATTAAAAGGACTTTAAATCTCCTTGGGTGCCTGCTGGAGTTACTCAACTGTTTTTGCATCCTCACACACCCTAAACCATGACAGAACGATTTGACCAAAGTAGATCCATTGGTGGGTTATTTTCCCACTGGGAGTGAGTGCGTCAGAGGGTGGTGGACTACCAAAAGTCTTGTTCTGGTGCACCCCGTTTTTCTACGGGTGGTCAGCCAGACGTCCCTCCTCCTCCACTGCATCAACGCAAACATCCTTGCCACCAAACATCTGCTCCAGTGGCCCAGCTCAACGGTCCCATTCTGGTTAGCTGGCTAAGTTGGGTTGAACTCCATGGGGACAGGTCCAGCTTCATTGGCACTCGGCTAGCGGTGTGTCCGCCCGGGGTTGGTACACGACATTGGGAGCGGATCCAAGCACCACCACCATCTCCTCCTGGTCAGTGTTGCCGGCGCAACGCAGCTCCTCCTGACGCCACCTCCTGTCCTGTTGTGGGTCAGGTCAGAAAGGGTTCTGCTCCTTCGCCAGCTGGACTGTGCTTTTGGCTCGGTGTTGGCCTTTCTGAAACTTTCTCCACATCTCTGGGGTGTCCAAGGGCGTTCCACGCCACAACCTAGAGTAACCAGAGATGGGCCATTGATTTTTGAGGCCCCTGCTCTGCAGCCTGGCTTGGCAGTCCAGCCTTCAACTGTGGCTTCTGCAGAGGTTCAGCCTTCTACTGAGGCTCCGCCCAAGGTCCAGTCTTCTCCTGTGACTTCATCCGAGGTCAAGCCTCTTCCTGTGGCTCTGTCTATCGTCCATCCTCTTCCGGTGGCCCGCTGGAGACAGAGACCCAGGAGACCCAGGAGGTGGAGACCTGGGAGACACAGGAGGCAGAAACACAGGAGGCGAAGACACAGGAGGTGGAGACACAGAAGACACAGGAGGCTGAGACACAGGAGACACAGGAGACAGAGACACAGGAGACAAACGAGGCGGAGACACAGGAGACTCAAACTCAGGAGGAGGCGGGAACACCTCAGACAGGAACCCAGGAAGCGAAACCTCAGGAGGCAGGACCTCAGGAGGCAGGAACACAGTCAACGAAACCTCAGGAGGATCAAGCGGAGCCACAGAAGACGGATGGACCTCGGGCGGCACCACTGGAGGAGGTTGGTCCTCGGGCAGAGCCAATGGAAGAGGCTGGACATCAGGCGGAGCCACAGGAAGAGGCTGGACCTCAGACGGAGTAACAGGAAGAGGCTGGACCTCGGGCGGAGCCACACGAATAGGGTGAACCTTGGGCTGAGCCACAGGAGCAGGATGGACCTTGGGCGGAAGCAAAGGAGAAGGCTGGACCTTGGGCGAAAGCCACAGGAAAAGGCTGGACCTCCAAGCCGGGTTGCAGAGCAGGGGCCTCTAAGATAGGTAGCACAGATCTGGTCACCCGGGGCTGCGACCTGGACCTTGGACCCCCCAGAGATGAGTGGGAGGCTTCAGAAAGGGCGACACTGAGCCAAAAGCTCAGACCAGGAGACAAAGATGCAGAACCCATTGTGACCTGACCCACCACAGGAAAGGAGGTTGCGTCAGGAGGAACTGCACTGCGCTGGCAACGCTGACTAGGAGGAGATGGTGGTGGAGCTTGGACCCACTCCCAATGTTGTGGACAAACCCCCGGGGAACACAACGCTAGCCGGGTGCCAATGAAGTGAGATTTATCCCCACGGAGCTCAGCCCAACTGAGCCAGCCAACCGATCCGGGACCGTCGGGCTGGACCACTAAAGTAGATGTTTGGAAGCAAGGATGTTTGTGGTGAGGTGGTGGAGGGGGAGGGAGGTCCGGCTGACCACCCAAAGAAAAATGGTGTGCACCAGAAAAAGACCTCTGGTAGTCCACCACCCTCTGATGCACTCGATCCCAGTGTGCCAGGAACTCACTAATAGATCCACTTTGTTTAGATCGTTCTGTCATGGTTTAGGGTGTGTGAGGATCCAAAGCAGTTGAGTAACTCCAGCAGGCAGCCAAGGAGATTTAAAGTCTCTCCTTAGCTGCCTGCTGAAGTTACTCATCTGCTTTGGATCCACACACATCCTAAACCATGACAGAACGAGCCGACCAAAGTGGATCCATTAGTGAGTTCCTGGCCCACTTGGATCGAGTTCATCAGAGGGTGGTGGACTACCAGAAGTCTTGTGCTGGTCCACCCTAATTTTCCTTCAGGTGGTCAGTCTTCCTTTCCACCGCCTCACCACGAACGTCCTCGCCGCCAAACATCTGTTCCAGTGGTCCAGCCCAACGGTCCCGGTCCGGTTGTCTGGCTCAGCTGAACTGAGCTCAGTGGGGACAGGTCCCACTTCCTCTGCACCTGGCTAGCAATGTGTCCCCAAAGGGTTGGTCCACGATTTTGGGAGGTAGTCCAAGTTCCACCATCATCTCCTCCTGGTCAGTGTTGCTGGCGTGGCGCAGCTCCTCCTGACACCACCTCCTGTCTTCTGGTGGGTCAGGTCACAAAGGGTTCTGCGGCTTCGTCTCATGGTCTGCGCTTTTGGCTCAGTGTCACCCCTACTGATGCCTCAGCCTTGTCTCTGGGGGGTCCAAGCCGCATCCCTGGGTGACCAAATCTGTGCAGCCTACCATAGATGCCCCTGCTCTACAGCCCAGCTTGGAGGTCCAGCCTTCTCCTGTGCCTTCACCCGAGATCTAGCCTTCTCGTTTGCCTCCGCCCAAGGTCCATCCTTCTCCTGCGGCTCCGCCCATGGTTCACCCTACTCGTATGGTTCCGCCCGAGGTCCAGCCTCTTCCTGTGACTTTGTCTGAGGTCCAGCCTCTTCCTGTGGCTCTGCCTGATGTCCAGCCTCTTCCATTGGCTCTGCCCGAGGACCAGCCTCCTTCAGTGGCTTTGCCCGTGGTCCATCTGTCTCCCGTGGCTCCGCTAGATCCTCCTGAGGTTTCGTTGACTATGGTCCTGCCTCCTGAGGTCCTGCCTCCTGAGGTTTCACTTCCTGGGTTCCTGTCTGAGGTGTTCCCACCTCCTCCTGAGTTTGAGTCTCCTGTGTCTCCGCCTCCTGAGTCTCCTGTGTCTCTGTCTCCTGTGTCTCCTGTGACTCAGCCTCCTGTGTCTCCTGTGTCTCTGCCTCCTGTGTCTCCATCTCCTGTGTCTTTACCTCCTGTGTCTCCCAGGTCTCCGCCTCCTAAGTCTCCTTGGTGTCTGTCTCCTGGGTCTCCACCTCCTGCGTCTGCTGTGTCTTCTTGGTCTCTGTCTCCTGGGTCTCCACCTCCTGGGTATCTCTGCCAAACATCCACTCCATTTGGCCAAGCCCGACAGTCCCGGTCCAGTTGGCTGGCTCAGTTGGGCTGAGCTCCGTGGGAACAAATCCCACTTTATCGGCACCTGATTAAGGGTGTGTCGCCCGGGCATTGGTCCACGCTCCACCACTGTCTCCTCCTGACGCCACCTCCTGTCCTGTGGTGGGTCAGGTCACAAAGTGTTCTGTGTCTTCGTCTCCTGGTCTGCGCTTTTTCGCTCACTGTCGCCCTTCCTGATGCATCCTACTCATCTCTGAGGGAGTCCAAGGGGGTCTACGCCGCAGCCCTGGACGACCAGAGCTGTAAAGCCTTTCTCAGAGACCCCTGCTCTGCAGCCCGGCTTGGAGGTTCAGCATTCTCCTGTGGCTTCGCCCGAGGTCCAACCTTCTCCTGTGTCTCCGTCTCTTGTGTCTTCACATCCTTTGTCTCCCAGGTCTCTGCCTCCTGTGTCTCTGTTCCCTGGGTCTCCGCCTCCTTCGTCTCCTGTGTCTCTGTCTCCTGGGTCTCGCCGCCAGTTGGCTGGCTTAGTTGGGCTAAGCTCCATGGGAACAAATCCCACTGTATTCGCACCTGGCTAAGGGTGTGTTGCCCGGGGGTTGGTCTGCGACGTTGGAAGTGGGTCCAAGCTCCACCACCATCTACTCTTGGTCAGTGTTTCCGGTGCAGGGCAGCTCCTCTTGACGCCACCTCCTGTCCTCTGGCTGGTCTGCGCTTTTGGCTCTGTCGGAGCCTCCTGAGCTTTTGTTTCCTGTGTTCCTGTTTCCTGTCCGAGGTGTTCCCACTTTCTCCTGAATTTGAGTCTCCTGTTTTTTTGCCCTCCGCGCCCACCCTTCTTTGGTCTTTATTTTGTTTTGGGCATCAGGTGCTCCATTTCTCCAGCTCCTGTTTATTGTCTTGTTAGTGTTAATTTGTTCCACCTGCCTCTCGTTTCCCTGATCACCTGTGTCTTTATGTATTTAAACCCTGTGGTTCCTGTGTTGTTTGTGGGATCATCTGCGTATCTCTGCTCCTGTGCCTGCTCATTCTGTTGTTCTTGTTTCCTGACATTGCCAGAAGAGACTTTAAATCTCCTTGGCTGCCTGCTGGAGTTACTCACCTGCTTTGGATCCTCACACACCCGAAACCATGACAGAACAATCTGACCAAAGTGGATCTATTGATGAGTTCTTGGCCTGCTGAAAGTGAGTGCGTCAGAGGGTGGTAGACTACCAGTGGTCTCGTGCTGGTGCAACCCGTTTTTCTTCGGGTGGTCAGCCAGACCTCTCTCCCCCTCCACAGCCTCACCGCAAATGTCCTCACTGCCAAACATCTGCTTTAGTGGTCCAGCTAGATGGTTACATTCTGTTTAGCTAGTTCAGTTGTGCTGAGTTCTGCAGGGACAAGTCCAGCTATAGCGGCATCCGGCTAGCGGTGTGTCCCCCAGGGGTTGGTCCACGATGTTGGGAGCAGGTCCAAGCTCGTTTAGAGTTTTCTTAGTGTTAACTGGTCCCACCTGCCTCTTGTATCGCTGATCACCTTTGTCCTCATGTATTTAAACCTTGTTGTTCCTGTGATGGTTGTCGGATCGTCTGTGTATCTCTGATCCTGAACCTGCTCTTTCTGCTGTTCTTGGTTCCTGACATCACAACAATTAAAGACTTTAAATCTCCTTGGCTGCCTGCTGGACTTACTCACCTGCTTTTGCATCCTCACAAACCCTAAACCATGATAGAAAGTTTTGACCAAAGTAGATCCATTGGTGAGTTATTTGCCCACTGGGAGTGAGTGCGTCAAGGGGTGGTGGACTACCAGAGGTCTTGCACCCCGTTTTTCTTCAAGTGGTCAGCCAGACCATTGTCTCATCCTCCACCGCCTAACCTCAAACATACTCGCCTCCAAACATCTGCTCCAGTGGTCCAGCCCGATGTTGGTGGTCCTGGTCCGATTGGCTGGCTCAGCTGATTTGAGCTCCGTGTGGACAAGTCCCGCTTCATCAGCACTTGGCTAGCAGTGTGTGCCCCGGGGATTTGTCCACGACGTTGGGAGAAGGTCCAAGCTCCACTACCATCTTCTCTTGGTCAGCGTTGCCGGCGTGGCGCAGCTCCTCATGACGCCACCTCCTGTCCTGTGGTGGGTCAGGTCACAAAGGGTTCTGCGTGATGCTACAAACAGGAACACATATCAACATTACAGGTCAAAAGGTCCAATCCTTTTTTAATTGCAATTACTCTGTCATGTTACAGACAGATAGGAAAGAAAGAAAAAATAAAATGCCAAAAAAAAAGTGTATAGTCAGACCCATCCATCCATCACATATAATCTAGCGGTGGATTGTACCAACAACGTTTAACTTTAAACTCAGATTAAATCATGGTTTAAGTTTAAATTCTGTTGCACCAAACTTTAAGCCTAGTTTAAAATTAAAATTAAACCTCTCTTTTAAACCTAGTTTAATTTTTACAATAAATCAAGTTTAAATTTAAGCCTGTTGCACCACAATTTTAAACCCCAATTTAAACTATGATCTAAGATTAATTTTAAACCAGCTGATGAGGAGGTTTAACTTTAGCAATAAATGTATTTTTGAGGTATAGCAAAATTATGATGTTCCTGAAAGAAAATTGAGAAACAGGCTCAGTTCACTTGAATGTTATGATCAAGATTAACTTTTGGTTAGTTACTGGTTTACCAAAGAATCTGTTTTTTTTCAATGTTTTTTTCAACAAGCCTTAAGATGAGCGACATCGCTCTTTTTAAGTCAAATGTCGATCCAATAAAACTATCAACCAGTTGCTGCCTTCACTGAACTGACCATCATGGGCAGACATTACTGAGACTTTTTTTCCTATTTATTTAAAATTTACATACTGTTCTGACTAGGGATGCAACGGCCTACTTTGCCCACGGTCCGGTCCGTACCTCGGTTTTTGGGAAATGGTTTCGGTCCGGTTTTGGTCCACTTTAAATCTCAGAAAAGTTTAAGAAAATCTGAAAATTCCAAAATGTATTTTATTCATACAATAATAGAACTTTTCAGATGTATTACTTGTAGTCCAGTGTATAATATGTTCAGAGACAAACAGGAATGTCACTTTTAAAGTGGCTTTTCAATGTATCGGTAAACGTAAAATAGTATAAAGTGCTTCTTTAATACTGTATATGTTACAGTACTTTAAAACTGTTGTAACCCAAGAAGAGAGCAGCTAACCAGAAATGACGTGTGGTGTCAGTGAGAGCAGAGGCGAGCGGGACTTGGGAGTGTGTTGTATGAGGGGTTGTAATGGTGGCATCAAATAAAGTGACCATCTTATGGCTCTGAGCTCATGGCGATCATCTTTCCTTGTGTTTGTGCAACTCTACATCACCTCCAGTCTCTTCAGGGATGCTCGGTTTCACTGTAAACATCCAACAAATGAGCTAAACGTAAACACGCCGACAGCGTGGCTAATTTTTTTGTGCTTATCTGAGCTGATGCTGAACGTTTGTTGAAAGGCATTAGCGACAGGCTACTCTTTTTTCCCTGGCGTTACATGCTCAAATGTTCTGCTTCCAGAAAGCGATACATTGGGGTGGGGGCATCGGAGGTGCTTGGCCATGTTTGAAGTGTTAACCGCTGCGTATGGGTCAAACAATGCTTGCAGACTGTTAAGCATCGGTAAAATATGCCCTGTTATGTTTGCTTGTATATATGTGTAAATAGTAAGATGTGTAAATATGCTTTTATTGTGAAAGAACTAAGGAGGAAATAGGAATGACATCATAACATGTTAAACAATGAGAAGTGTGTATGATGAACCTTGACCTCATTAAGCAACCAATAAAGAGGGAGCATTATAGTAACCGCGGGTTCGTTCGTTCTCCGGTGAAGCTCCAGTGAAAAACCGTTCTTGTGTGTGTACGTCATTCTGCTCTGCGCAACTGGAAAATTGGCTCTTTACACCATCAACCGCTGGGTACAACTACACTCTGCTAACAGGTTATGGGCCCAGATACCAGGTAACAAGGAGCTAACCAAGAACCAGGAAGTGGGACGCTGAGCACCAAAACCAGGCTAATCAGGACAGCTGGGAGAGCGTCCAGTTAATTGATGTGCGAAGAACACACAGCCAACCAACAGCAAGTCCGGTGAGTCGAACAAACGACGTGTGACCGACACCATGAGTCGGAGGACAGCGGAAGCCAGTACCCGCTGGTCAAGACTGGTATTTGATGGAAATGAGGAAAAATACGAACTGTGGAAAACAAAGTTTCTCGGACACCTTCGGTTACAAGGCTTGAAAGACGTCATATTAAAGCCGAAAGAAGACGAAGATGATGAAGACAAATCAAAGAATGCAGAGGCATATGCCGAACTCATACAATTCCTCAATGATTTCATTTCATTTAATTTCATTTATTTATTTATAATGCACCATAATACAACCAATCAAGGCTGCCCAAGGTGCAATACATGATAAAATAATAAAACACATATATTAAAAATAAAAGCAACAATAAAAAACCATAAAACTGCCCAAAGCAATCAAATACACATTAAAAAATAAGATCAAACAAATAACACCTAAAATAGTAAAAATGGATACAAACGTTCCAGGGTTTTAGATAATAAAAGAATAAATAAAACTGCCAAGTAGTTAAATAGATTTAAAATACTGCTTGAGTTTAGCTTTAAAACTTTTAACATTAGATGAGCGTTTGATATCTAGAGGTAGTTTATTCCAAAGTCTTGGGGCCCGGACTGCAAATGCTCGCTCGCCCCGGGACCTATGGTTAAACCTAGGCTCAACCAATAAATCGCAATCTGCAGAGCGGAGAGGTCTTTTTGGAACATACCTTATTAAAAGATTAGAAAGATATGGTGGCGTTAGTCGTGCAAGTGACTGGAAAATATAAACAAGGATTTTCATTTCAATGCAATATTTCACTGGCAGCCACCGTAGAGCATTCAAAGCAGGAGATATATGCTCCCATTTTTTTCACCCCATAAATGAACCTTGCAGCTGCATTTTGTACAATCTGCAATCTAGCAGTTGCAGATTGTGTCATTCCCCCATACAGCGAGCTGCAATAATCTAGTCGTGAAATAACAAATGCATGTGTGATAGGGCTGGGCGATATGGACCAAAACTTATATCTTGATATATTTTAGATGAATTCCGTTATACGATATATATCTCGATATTTTTCCTCCTGTAAAATATTTACAAGTTAACGCCCTTCAAGCTGTCTTGAGAAATTTTATACATCAATTAATCAGCAGATTAAATGCATAAAAATGTATTGATTCTTGTCCAACATTAACCTTAGTGCCATTCTCTATCAGTCTGAGCTTTAGAAACACTGGTACAGCTGTTAACACACATGTCGGTTATATTTTGTATATTGTGTATTACATGGTTCATTTTTATACTGGATTTGTTACTGTTTTAATGTAAACTGGACCTTGACTCTGTAATATCTTTCTATCTCAGTTAAAGCTAGAGATAGGTGTCTCAAATGTCCCACAGACACTTTTATTATATATTTATAGTTAATAGAATATAATAGAATAGACTTTATTAATCCCACAGTGGGGAAATTAACTTGTTACAGCAGCCTATAAACTTAGAGAAAGAAGAAAGCTAATAAAGTACAGTTAAACACATAAGCAGTAAGCTATTATTGTAACTGTAAATGTAATGTAACATCATTTAAATTGTAGATGTGGCTCATATATCCTATCATTCACAATATTACCAGTAACTATTTCTTGTCCAGCGAAAATAATCTATCATGTTAAGCTAAATTCATGATGTAATTACATCAACTACTCAGAGGATTACAGTCACGTGGCTCATGCAGCAATGGGTTATTAAAAGTTATTAAGGCAAAAATGGCAGGAATATCACATTATTGACTCATATCAGCGATCATATTGTAATGACTCGGGCTCTGGTTGCTCTTTTATGGGTATTTATTTAGGGCTACTGTCGGCGTAACCCACACCTTACAAACTTTTAACTTCTTTTGTGCGTTCATTCTGTGCGTTTCTTCATATATCACTTGGTTCTTTTAACAGAGAAAAGATAGTTTTACCTTTCTTGCTGACGTTTCGACCACCAGGTCATCCTCACAGCCGCTGTCAGTGGCTTCCTTCTCTGTTTATCCGAAGTGAAGCCGCAGACAGCGACTTAGCTCTGAGGATGACCACAGCTGGTGGTCGAAACGTCAGCAAGAAAGGTAAAACTATCTTTTCTCTGTGTTAAAAAAAGAACCAAGTGATATATAAACTCTTAACTTTTTCAACAGAATCGCTGGTAACGAAGCAGCTTCCTAGCGTAACAAAACGGCGAAAACTGGAACTACTTCTCCTGCCCACTGAATTCCCTTTCAAAATAAAATGTTAACCCGCAACATGAGTCTTCAAACCATTACAAATGCCTGAGGTAATTTGGCCACTGCGGCTCGCCGTACCTGTTTACAATGGAGGGGTTTGGCCCGTCTTCACATAAGCAGGATAAACAGAGCTGTGTCGGGACGGTAGCTACGGTGCAACAGCTCGCTGAAACATGAACAAACGTCCTCAAATAATTAAAAACCACTAAGCCAAACGTAAAGCTTAGAGCAGAACATTGACCCTGAGGTTTCCTGATTAAGTAGACGCTTGAGAATACATGTAATGACCGCTTAGAGACGGCGCAAGCTAGCCGCTAGCGGCTATTGCTAGCGGCTATCGCTAGCGGCTATCGCTAGCGGCTATCGCTAGCGGCTAGCTTGCTCCGCAGCTTGACTAGTTATATCGATATTAAGATATAACGTCATTTTATATCTTCTTTTAAATTTTTATCTATATTTTAAAAATATCGATATATCGCCCAGCCCTAATGCGTGACAATTTCTAGGTCCTTCCTTGAAATCATTGACCTGATTTTTGACAAGCGGCGTAGATGAAAAAAGCATGATTTGACCACTGCATTTACTTGGGCATTAAAAGATAAAGCAGAGTCCAGTTTCACACCCAAGTTATTAATTACAGTCTGTTCATAATGGCCAAGAGACATGAGATCCACACCATGAGGCTGGCAATCAGTTGAAGAAAAAACTATAAATTCTGTCTTTTTCTCATTAAAACACAGCAAATTAGCAGTCATCCAACAACGTACCTCACTTAAACAGTTAATTAAAAGTTGAATTGAGCCCTTGTTCATTGGCAAGTAAATTTGACAGTCGTCGGCATACAAATGAAAGTTTATGTTGTGTTTTCTAAATAATGTTCCCAGGGGGAGCAAATAGATTGAAAAAAGCAACGGCCCTAAAACAGACCCCTGAGGGACACCCCATTTCAAAGGAGCATTCTCTGATACATAAGTGCCCATGGAGACACAAAAAGACCTGTCTGATAGATAGGATCTAATCCACTGCAGGGCATCTCCAGTGAGCCCCACCCATTGTTCTAGGTGGTCCAACAATATCTGATGATCCACCGTGTCAAAAGCCGCTGTAAGATCCAGGAGCATCAGAACCACAGTATCCCCTTTGTCAGTAGCTAAGAATACATCATTCAGTACCCTTAACAAAAGTGTTTCAGTACTATGGTTTGTTCTAAATCCTGACTGCAGAGGTTCCAGGATATCATGATCATTCAAGAATGACAGCAGTTGTTTGTACACTACACTTTCAATAATCTTAGCACAAAAGGGAAGAGATTGGCCTGTGATTAGCTAAAATCCCTGATTCTAGCCCCTCCTTCTTCAATAATGGCCTTACAACTGCATGTTTCAGCTCTTGAGGAACCATGTAAGTGGAAAAGCTGTTATTCACAAGAGTTAAAATCACTGGAGCTAAAACATTAAAAACATGTTTAAAAAACCAAGCTGGCATGGGATCACATTGAGAGCCTGATGGTTTAAGCTTGGAAACCAATTCTATCAACTCTGAGATAGACACTAAAGTAAATGAGTCAAGCACAGCAGCACAGGAAGGTGTTGACTGCAATGAAACTGTTGTAGATCGCACCAGGGATGACCTAACGGATGCTGTTTTTTCCAAAAAAAAAAGGAACAAAACTTCTCACAATTTTCGACTGAGGGCTCACTTGAATAATTCATAGCAAAAGGCTCTAGCACTGCATTTAAAGTTTTAAAGAGAAACCTTTGATCACCTGATGCTGAGGAAATAATGCCTGCGATATAATTCTTTCCTTCCAATGATAAGAGCTTATCACTGGTGATGAGAGACACAACCGACGACGGGCGAAAAGCTCTAACAATCCTGAGAGAGCACTATGCCGGGAAAGGAAAACCCCACATAATAAGCCAATACATAGAGCTGACTTCGCTGCAGCAGACGAGCGGCGAGAGTGTGACGGACTATGTGTTGAGAGCGGAGGCCGCCATTACAGCGCTGAGAACCGCAGGTGAGACTCTGAGTGATGGACTGCTCATAGCAATGGTTTTAAAAGGTCTGCCTGAGTTGTTTAAGCCTTTTATAATCCACGTTACCCAACGTGATGATGACATAACAGTCTCTGAATTTAAAAATAAATTAAGAAGTTATGAAGAGACTGAGAAACTCCGTGTAGCAGCAGCCACGGATGACGTCATGAAAGCATGGATGCACATGAGGGCCAAGCAGTCGAGGACAAAATATCCACAACCAAGTGTGAATGAGCAGAGCACTGGAGATGGAGACTTGATGTGTTTTAAATGTGGTCAAAAAGGACACAGAGCCAGAGTGTGTGACCGCAAAAAGTGGTGTAGTTACTGTAAAACCACGACGCACCAGACTGAAGTATGCAGAAGGAAACATCGAGAGGATGGAGCACGGAAAGCTGCTGATGACGACAACGACGGAAAGGAATACGCCTTCCGACTACGCGAAGCTGACGGCGAGATGGACGGAACCAGAACCAGAGGTCTGATGGTGGACACGGGAGCAACGTCACACATCATCACCGATCCAGGGAGGTTCAGAAGGTTCAACGACAACTTCGAGTAAAGGTCGCACTGCATCGAGCTGGCAGATGGAACCCGGAGCAGAGGAGTCGCTGAACGGAGAGGAGAGGCCGTAGTAACCTTGGTCGACAACAGAGGGAGCCAACACAAGGTGGTGCTAAAGAAAGCACTATACATCCCTTCATATCCACAAGACATCTTTTCTGTGAAAGCAGCTACTACCAATGGAGCAACGGTGATCTTCAAGCAGGGTGGAAACGTGCTGAGACACTCCGATGGAACAAGATTCCCCATCAAAGAACTCGACAGACTATTCTACCAACAAAATGTGAGTAACAAACAAAAAGATCATTCTAATATTTATGCTTATGACCTGAAAACATGGCATGAGATAATGGGACACTGTAATTTTAATGACATAAAGAAACTGCAGGGAGTAGTAGATGGGATGGACATCAACGATAAAATGGATGAAACAGAAAGAGAATGTGAAGTCTGTATAAAAGGAAAATTTGTTCAAACGAGAAACAGGGAGCCGGATGTAAGGGCTAAAACTGTATTGGAACTTGCTTGCCATACTGACCTGGCAGGACCAATAAGTCCTGCAACAAAAGAGGGTTACAGATACGCTGTGTCATTTACTGATGATTACTCAAGTGCAATTTTTGTGTATTTCCTAAAACAAAAAAGTGATACTGTACAAGCAACAGAAAGGTTTATCGCAGACACAGCGCCATATGGTAAAATAAAACGTATACGGTCTGACAATGGCACAGAGTTCACAAGTAGAGAGTTTCAGAAACTACTCAGAGAAAATGGAATAAAACATGAAACCTCAGCCCCTTACTTCCCACACTAAAACACCACAGCTGAAAGAAGCTGGCGAACACTTTTTGATATGGCCAGATCAGATGTATGCTTTTAGAGAGCAACCTACCTAAGTCCTTATGGGCTTATGCTGTCCAAACAGCAGCCATAACGAGGAACAGATGTTATAACTGACGTTTAAAGGCAACACCATATGAGATGTTAAGTGGTAGAAGGCCGAACTTATCAAAAATGCACAAATTTGGTGCACGCTGTTATGCATACAAGCAGGAAAAAGGGAAGCTGGACTCTAGGAGTGAAGAGGGAATTTTTGTGGGCCATGACAAGACCAGCCCAGCATATTTGGTCTATTTCCCTGAGAAAGGAAGGGTTTTTAAACATAGGTTAGTTAAGTTTGTAACGAGAGAACCAGAAGAAAAGACACAAACGGAAATAGTGTCAGATGATGAGCCAGAGTTCACACTTAAAACCAGAAAAGAAGAGGTTAAAGCCAAAACACCAGGGCAGCAAGAGGAAGACCCAGGGGAAGAAACCAGTAGTAGGACAAAACCTCTAGATAAAGTAGAACAAACATCACCTCGCTATCCTACAAGAGAGAGAAAAATGCCAAGTTACTTGAAATATTATGTAACAAAAGATTATGTAACTGAGGATGATGATCAAGTTTTAACTAACATGGACTACTGCTACAGACTTTTTACTAACGTTCCTTTAACTTATGAGGAGGCTGTAAATTCCCCAGACTCAAGAGAATGGAAAGAGGCCATGGAGGAAGAACTCGCATCATTGGAGGAGAATAACACATTTACCCTAACAACCTTGCCAAAGGACAGAAAGACAGTGGGGGGAGATGGGTATACGCCATGATGGAACAGATAAATACAAAGCTAGATATGTGGCTAAAGGCTTCAGTCAGAAACAGGGAGAAGACTATGAGGAAACTTTCTCACCCACAGCATACATAACTAGTGTCAGGATCATCATGCAGAAAGCAGTACAGGAGAATCTCTTGCTTCATCAAATGGACGTTAAAACCGCCTATCTTCATGCCCCTATAGATCATGAAATATACCTAGAACAACCAGAAGGATATGAAGTACTGTCACAGAAGCATGAGAAGCTAGTATGCAAACTGAACAAATCCATACATGGACTCAAACAGGCAGGAAGAAACTGGAATAATGTCCTACATGAGTATTTGTGTGAAAATGACTTTGTACAAAATTCTGCTGATCATTGTGTATATACTAGACAAAGAAAAGAAGACAAGGTTATTATCCTAGTGTGGGTTGATGATATAATCATCGCAGCTTCTGATAAAAAGGCACTAGAAGACATAAAGTTGGTTTTAACAGCCAGGTTCAAAATGAAGGATTTGGGAAAGCTAAAACATTTCCTTGGCATCGATTTTGAACAGAACGAGAGGGTTGTTACAATGTCACAAACAAAATATGTTGAAAAGATAGTGGACAGCTTTGACATGCAAGATTGCAAACCCAGAACCACACCATGTGAACAGAAGGTGGAACACGATGAAAATATGGAAAGAATGAGTGATGTCAAAAAGTATAGAGAAGCCGTGGGAAGTCTTATTTACCTATCTACGTGTACGAGACCAGATTTAAGTTTTATAGTGAGTAAAGTGTCACAATGTTTCACAAACCCTACAGAACAGCACTGGATTATGGTCAAACATGTGTTAAGGTATCTTAAAGGCACGAAAAATAAAAAGCTACAGGATTTCCCCCAGAAAACTCGCAAAGCCCGGTGGTAGACAAGCCCCACTAATTGAGAACCACTGTGTTATGGTATGACAACTCCGTTTTACAGTGGAGACACTCGACCGTGTTTTCACTTCTTCTGAGTTTAAAATGGTCCCAAACTTTGGACCACCTTTGCCTTTTGCCTTTATCGTTTTCTCCATTGTCCTCCATGCTGTCGCGATCACCGGTGATATCCAACTTGTGCTCCAGTAAAATGTGTCCGTGTAAATTAGAGTCCGGCTGCGTTACGCATTTAACAACGCCTTGAATCAGTAAATAATAATGATTTGAGGAATTTTTTTAATAGAAACATTTGAGTATTTGTTTCAGCGCTAAATTTAACATTTTAAATGTTAGTTTGGTGCATTAAAAAACTTTAAAATAAATAAATAAGTGACGCTTAGCCTGGCGAGGGGGCACGCAAAGCCTGGCGGCCCGCCAGGCTAAAATAGCACTGGGGGAAACCCTGAGCTATGTTATTAAAAATGTGAAGGTGAACAAGACTATATGCCTACTAGTGCTGGGTATTGCGGCCAATTTCCTAAATCGATTCGATTTCCATTCATAAGGCTCTGAATCGATTAATCACGATTCGATTAGGTTCAATTCAATTCGATTTGATTCAATTAAGTCTGGTCTGAAATAATTAAAATGTTGAGATAAAAAACAACGTTTCTAGCGTTTATACGAGCTCAACGAGTAAATTTGAAATACAACACACATCAGTGGTATTGGTTACTTATTTTGTCTAATTTTTAAAATATTTTTATTCCTTAAAATGTGTATATATATTCAACATTTTTGAATTTTTAATCTTTTGAATTTTAAGTATTTCTATTTTGTTTTCTTGTTGTTTACTCTTTATTTTTAACATTTACTCTCCTTTTTTGCTCCTGTAATGAATATCATTGCTGCTGTGACACCAAACCTTCCCCACTGAGGGACAACAGAGGGATTTTGTATTCTATTTCTATTCTATTCTTCTATCTGTAGCCTTTCCATTTACTGTTTTTAAGTCAGTTAAATGTTTTTTAACAGGCCAACAACAAAAAATAGTAATTCTCCTAAATGAAAATGCAATATCTCAGCAATTAACATTCATGCTTTGGAGCAGAAAAAGTGCATAAAAACACAATAATTCAAGCTCAGTTTGCTCACCTGTTCAAGCCAGAGACCTGCATCTCTCTCTATCTCTGAGCTGAGGGAGGAGTTAATCAGTGAGGCTCCTGTGTTATTTTTGTTCATCTGCATCACAGACAACAACAGTTGCTCTCACAGTTTTGTGTTGCTGAACATGCAGAACATTTAAGCAGCCTGAGCATTGCAGTAGGGTCAGTGTGTCGGGGAGGACAGATAAAAACTGCAGCGGCCACAAACTGACTTGAGCGTGTCACGTCACTGGAGTTCAATCCGTCTGGTGGCCCGCGAACAGGTTACCGAATCTCCATTTCTGGGCTTCAAAGATGACAAAGCGCTGAGTAAACTTGGCGCTGAGTAAGATGAGTGTTTTCAGTTTGTCCCAGACTGAGGAGGGTAACGCTGCAGATGCCGAAAAAACTATTAGCACCGATGCTAACGACTGTAAACAGAATGGAGGGGGCGCTTCGAGTGACGCGGTACCGCCGCAAAGCATCATGGGATTTGTAGTCTTTGCTGCAAAACGAGCCAGCGGGCCACTCTGGTTCAAGGGGAAAAATCGATCTTAGACTTTATGAATCGATTTAGCAAAATTTATATGAAATCGATCCAGAATCGATTAAATCGATTTTTTTACCCAGCCCTAATGCCTACAGCGATGCAGATTGGGCATCAGATGTTAAAGACCGCAGGAGTATGACAGCATATTGCATTAGCCTAGCAGAGAAGGGACCACTAATATCCTGGAAAACTAAAAAGCAGGCAACTGTAGCTTTATCGACGTGTGAAGCTGAGTACATGTCTCTAGCAGCTACTGTTCAGGAATGTTTATATTTGATGCAACTACTCGAACACATGGACAGCTATGAATATGATCAAACCTTGATATATGAAGATAACCAAGGCACTGTAGCTCTAGCGAACAATCTGTTGCTGTATCTCTTTTTGTTTTATCGAGGCTTAACAAAAACGTCTAAAATTTGCTTTGCGCCATTGAGATAAATAAATCTTTGAGGTAACCAGCAGGGGGTGCTGCAGCATCCCCAGCACCCCTACTTCTCGCGGTACTGCCTAGTTCTGACCAACCCATGAAACCAGCGCCCTGATTAACATTGGGCTGGGTTGATTACATGCTGGTCCTTCTTGCGTTTGGCAAAGAAAAAAAAAAGTCAGCTGTAGCACAACAGTTTTTTTCCGAACCTCTGGTTCATTATGCAGCTCATTATTTCCTTCGCTGACACAGAGCTGGTCCAATCATAGCCTGAGACACCTGCTCCTTTTCAAAGGGACCCTTTAGCCGCACCGGTGTGGAGCTAGGTTAGCACTGAAGCTGAGCTAGCTAGTGTTTTGTATCTGCTCTGGTGTGTAGAGCTAGCTTAGCTGTTAGCTTACCTAACGTGATCTATTTGAATCTTCTGAAATGGAGAGAAAAAGCAAAGGAGTGGAGAAACTACAAGAAATAGCTAAATTAACTTTTCTCTCAAATGCTGTTATATTTCTAATTCTGAATGATGATGCAGGACAAATGATTATAAATGATGGTTCAAGGCATAGTGTTAGCCAGCGAACCGTCCCGCCGTCATTAGGACAGCCTGGCGTCAAAAATGACGGCCTAGAAAACGATGGGCGGCTTTAATGTTTGATGGCAAGCCGTCCTCGTTTTCTGTAATTTCTAATCTAGAATTAGCATTTTGTGGAAATAAATTAAAAACGGATTATTGCACAAATAATTCGACAAACGTGTTCAAGTCTGTACTACTGGAAATGCCCAGATTAATTGCAGGGGTTCCCCAGCATAGAATCCCCGTTTCTGTCTTTGATCTCAGCAGCGCCGGCGCTCCCTGAAAGCACATCACGCACAGTGCGTAGGGCACCGAGTGGCCATGGGGGCACCAAGCAATCAGGTTTATGAAAAAAAAACACTATATTAATTATAATATCAGCTACTGGACACCATGCACACAAACAACATAGAGAGGACCATTTAACTGGCGTTATTTCACACACAGAATCCCATCTGATCTGTCTTATTTAAGTTGATGTGCCTCTGTCGCGTCCGCTCTGGCTGTGATACCGGGGGAGCGGTGCGTTTCACCCGCTGCTGATGGGACGGGCAGGCTTGGTTCTCTGTCCCAGAGCCGTGCCCTGACCTGTGCATCACCTAAATGACATGCTTTTATGCAGCTGTGTCGCCATCCAATTTGGCCGTTTTAATTCACCGCTTCACCGGTGTGTTTTTGCTGTTTGTGTGCAGCAGGGACGAGCTAAACTCCTTCTCCGCATAACCAGGTTACAGGTATGGAAGCCCAGAGAGGCCAAAATTCCTCAAACGCATTTTTCCTTACTGGCTGATATGATAAAACATCGGATTTTCCTAAAAATTCAGCTATGGAAATCATTTGTTTTTTTCAGCTGAGGTTTTAATACTTTTTTACACATGTCATTCAAAGGAAACTTGCCTCTGGCCAGTAATTTTAAGAGGGAGCTAGAGTCTGTTCCCGAGGTCAATGGGTGAGATCAGTACATAGCTAAAATGACTTTGTGTACAGAACTTTTTTATTTATTGAACGTCACTTTACAGACGCATCATTGAACAATTTACTATTCTTCAAAATACTTCCACTTAAGGATTTTTAGCATAGGAAGTTATTGTTCACTTTGTTGTTGAGACAAAAATAATCCATCTGGAAATTTGCAAAGTGATGTTGCTGATTTGAAAGTTTGTCTGCCATACTTGTTTCTCACTTAAGAAATCTGAGTGCATTTATTACAGCTAGTTTTATCTGAAAAGTTAGCTTTTCCCTCTATGTATTGAATTATGTTGTACGTACTTTCATTCTGTAAACCATACTTTTATATCTTCCTTCTTTCTATTTTTTTTAAACTAGGACGCCCACTAAAGAACAATTTGCTCCCTCCCAACAAGCCGCATAAAACCAAGCACCATCCTAATGTTTCTGTCTCCAAATGAAGCACAGTGAGACAGTAGTGATGTGTCAGACGCAAACGAAACGGCTCTCAGAGCCAGCTCGTTGATGTGACGATATGAGCCGACGCCCCCTTGAAGGAGCCGGAGTGAGTGACACAGACTGTACCTAAAGACCACCAAGATGCTAAAAAACTGCAAAATGTGCATGCGTGGTGCGCGCGCACACACACAGCGTGCCTCTGATTGCTGTGGGGGGGAGGGTGCAGCTCACCTCCGATCGCTGTGAAAGAAAGGAGAGAGGGCGGCGCGCACAAAATGCCTGTGACAATTAATACCATAGATATCATATATATTGCTAGATGCCTTACATGCGCTGTTCGTCAATTGGACGAACGTCCCTACGCGGCGGCCATCTTACTAGCGACAGCTGCCCCCTTTCCTAACATTGGTGTCAATGGTGCATGTACAGTACTACTTAAACAACTCTAACTTGCTCAATTTTCAACCGATTTTCAAACAGTTTGGTTTGTTATAAACGCCAGAGATGTGGCTGTGAAATATGACAGATTTGGCCCGTTAATTTAAAAATGTTAAAGTATATCCTATCAAGCCTATGTGTTATAAGGTTTGTAATAATGTAAACCGTTTGTAAATCCGTTAATATATCATCGAATTATAGAATAGAATAGACTTTATTGATCCCACAGTGGGGAAATTCACTTGTCACAGCAGCACCATCACTCAAAGGGTAATTGAAGAAAGACAAAAACAAGGGCACATGTAAATACACATAGGCAGTAATCTAGTATTGTAATCTTAGATCACTAAAAAAACACAAATAAAAGATAAAAACAAACTTGGGTACCAACACTATGCAGCATACTGTAAGACACACAGACAAACAATGTGAATCCGGTTATGAGTGTTTTTGTGTAAATTATCACTCACCTTCCATCTGCTACAATTGAGAGCGGAGCGTCTGCGGTCCGAAGTAAGATGGCCGCCGTGTAGGGACGCTGTCGACTCCCAGTTAAGGCATCTAGTAAAATACATGATATCTATGATTATTACACTATGGGACAATATTGGTGGGGACAAATCTGTAAAAGAGGAGGAACGAAAAACAAACAGCATAACAGAAAGGTGAGGAAATAAGTGAAAATAGGACAAGGCAAGGCAAGGCAAGGCAGCTTTATTTGTATAGCACATTTCAAACATGGAGGCTATTCAATGTGCTTTACAGAGCAGGAGCAACAAAAGCATTAATCAAAATACACAAAGAAATAATTCAGACAATTAGATAAAGGCATAGTCAAAAAAGTTTAGCAGTAAACAGTGCAGAAGGAGCAGCATAAGAAACATTCAATCATAGGCTAATGAATACATGAAGGCTTTTAATTTTAATTTAAAAGTTACTAGAGTCGGGGCCTGTTTGAGGTCATAAGGAAGCTGATTCCATCTATGTGCTGCATAATGACTAAAAGCAGCTTCACCCTGTCTGGTTCTGACCCGAGGTTCTACCAGCTGACTGCTGTCTAGGGATCTGAGAGCCCTGCTAGGTGTATATGCTGGAAGGAGATCCAACATGTACTTAGGCCCCATACCATTGAGTGATTTATAGACTAGTAGAAGCACTTTAAAATCGATTCTGTAGTTTACTGGCAACCAGTGCAGAGTTTTTAGAACAGGGGTGATGTGCTCAGTTCTCTTAGTTCTCGTTAGGACCCTAGCAGCAGCATTCTGAATAAGCTGCAGTTGTTTTACGGCTGTTTTGGGAAGAGCAGTCAGGAGACCATTGCAATAATCTAGTCTGCTGGAGATGAACGCATGAATGAGTTTCTCTAGGTCTTGTTTCGACATGAGACCTCTGAGTCTTGCTAATTGATGGAGATGATAAAACGCTGATCTGGTTATAGCCTTAATGTGACCAGTGAAGCTCAGCTCAGAGTCAATGGTAACACCAAGGTTTCTAACCTGAGTCTTAGTCTTTATTCCTCTAGAGCCAAGTTGAGCAATAACTTCCATCCTCGGTTTTTTACTCCCAAAGACAATAACTTCTGTCTTGTCTTTGTTTAACTGAAGGAAACTTGACTTCATCCAGTCATTGACTTGCTCTAGGCACTGACAGAGTGAGTCTAGGGGACCGGATTCATTAGGTGATAGAGCTAGATAGATCTGGGTGTCATCTGCATAACTATGATAGGCAATGTTGTTGTTGTATATGATCTGACCCAGGGGGAGCATGTAGAGGTTGAAGAGCAGTGGCCCAAGA
>SSNS01000251.1:623256-680737 GCA_006937985.1 Aphyosemion australe
CTTGTAGAAATTATAACAGGAATAGGGAAAACTAACATTTCATAAGGTCCACATTTGTCCTGGAAACATTGATAAGGAACATCTTCCCTCAAATCTGGACCAGGTTCATATCAAACAGAGGATACTGAGAGCTGTGAGTGTGACAGGGAGATACTGTGTTGGCGGGCGGGGCAGGGGGTGAATTGCACAGGGTAGAGGGGTGGGTATCGGCGAGATGGATCAGGTGGGTCAATGAAGCTTGATGTGAGTTGGAGCGGGGGGAGGGATTCCTTCGGTCTGTCAGTTTTGTGGTGATGTAGCTCTTCCAAGTGTTCAGAGGAGAGCTGAGTTACGTTATCTTGTTGTTTTGGAACATCCTGCGTGTTGACCTTGGCATGGTGAGCAAGGAGTACTCCTTTGCGATAGCTGACCTGCTGTGTTATGATATCCTGTTCTCCTTGGTGGGGGGTGGGGGCACGCTGGAAGTGGATGAGATTTGAGATGAAAAGTCGTAATCCATGTTTGTTAAGACGAATTCCGTCAGGTAAGAAGAGGTGTCTGCGATCCCAGAAGAAGTTAAAGTTGTCAATAAAAAAGATTCCCTTGGTGTGACATGCCTTTATCAGCCAAGAGTTGATGGAAAAGATCCTGCTGAATCGCTCAGCTCCTCTCGTGACCGGTGGAAGTGGTCCGCTGATAAACACCCTTTTCCCCTGGGATTCTAGAGATTCCAGTAGAACGTCAAACTCCTTCTTCAGCATCTCTGATTGTCTTTTGCGGATGTCGTTTGCACCAACATGAATTATGAGCTGGTTAGCGGCTGGATGTTTAGCAAAGATTTCAGGGAGTCTTTGTACCAAGTCTGCGACTGAGTCCTTGGGAAAGCAGTAAGTTTTGGTGTTTCTGGCAGTTAGGTCCAGATTCTTGACATGGAAGTCCCCCACTATGACTGTCTGAGGCTCAGCCTCAGAATTTTGCCTCTTTTGACGTAGAGGTTTACTGATGTTTGCATTCCTTACCCTGTTTTGTGGGGAGGAGGGGGGGCTTCTCAGTTCATCTGATCCCGCTTCGTTCAGCAGTGGCGTGAATCTATTTTGAAGCTGTATGCCTGATTGATGCATATTAATCCTCGTTTTTCCAGCTCCTTGCAGTTGTGTTCTGTTGACATGATGAGGCCTGGACGGAAGCGCTGGCCAGTCGTTAGCATCGGTGATAATTCCGTGTGAGGCTGAAGCCGGTTTTCCTCCTCTCGCTTTCCAGGGACATGGTTTACTCTTTGGCTTAGCACCAAGAGTATTCCATGGAGGACTGTTATTGTGAGGCAGAGAGCCTTCTGGCCTCTCTGTAGAGGAATTGCTGTTCGGCTGTGGGCAGCCGTCTTCCTGTCCGGCATTCCGAGAAGATGAAATGGTGGTGTCATTTCCAAAGAACCCATTTACCTCCCAGTTTACCTCTAATCGAGAGATTTTATTCTCAATAACTGTGATTTTCTCAAGAAGTTTTTGGAAATCTTCTGTAGAAAAGGAAGGCATAGTGCTGGGTCCACGCAGTCAAGTCCCTGAAGATCAAAGACGTGGCAAAAAAGGGCTGAAGTAAACTCCTCTGTCAGTTTAGTAAAGAGATCTCAGCAATTTTAAAGAGTCCAGCGGTCACTGAGCAGAAAAATACTTTGGAAAAAAGACGGGGAAAAAAGGAAAATTGTAAAAAATGCAAAATAAGCAGGAGCTAAGCAGGAGCGAAGAGAGAAGCGTCTGCACTGTAGCGAGGCAAGATAAGAAGGCACCAAGATTTGTACACATTTTAACTACAGTAACAATTAAAAGGCAGAGTGTGAAATATGCAAAGGGAAAATATATCCAGCAGGCTTTATAGCAGGGGTTCCCAAATCAGGGGTCAGGAACCCAAATGGGGTCCCCACAAGATTACAGGGGGTCCCCATAATTTTATCTTTGCTGAGGTTGTGAGGTTAGCAAGATTTTATTTGTGAAAATTACATTTATAAAATCCTAATAACACACCCTACAGTATAATCAGAACTCCATATAAACGTTACAACTCTGTATGTCTGTATAAAGTTAGCAAATTATCACATTTAACGTGTTTATGCATGTAGGAGTTGGGGGTCCTGGCTTGTCTTGGACACAGGCAAGGGAGTCCCCAAAGAAAAAAATTTGGGAACCCCTGCTTTATAGTTCAAAGTTAATGAATATTTTACCTGCAGAGTTGGGGTTTTTTCATTTAAAATTTGTTTTTCATCATCAACTCTTTATTTGTCTCCCTTGGGAGAAATTTGATTCAGACAGAGGGGGGCATTTAGTTTTTGTAGCACTCTGCTTCATGTTGAATAAAATAAGTTATTTAAATATTAAACATTTGATATAATGTATATATTGTAGATTAGTAATTCAGTTTACACACAGTTTTGCATAATTTCTGGTGACAACAAAAAATGTGAGGAGCCGTTTGAGAGCTGAAAGAGCCGGTTCATTTTAATGATCCGAGCCGTAAGAGAACCGGTTCTCTTAGAAGATCCGGAGTTCCCATCACTGTGAGACAGAGCTGAGATCTGCTGCACCACTAGAGGCTGACCATTTTTGCTCACCTGCTTTCTGTTGTTAGGCTCTGAGATGCTGGAAGGGATGAATCGAGGGGAAGTAGAGCGCTGATTCGGAGCTCCCAGTTGAGTACGTCGCTGAGGCGTACTGTTTCAGGCCTTAAAATAGGAGAGAAAGAATCGAAAGTGATTTTCAGTTGCTTTTCTCATTTAATGGTTGAACGCAGCATGCTAATGAACGTCATCATACTTATTGTGTACTGCTTGGTGTCACATATAATAAACCAAAAGTGCTAAATATCGGCCTTTAAAACATGTTTTGTCACAACATAACTGATAACTGAGGTTGCTAGCTAAAGTCTTAACGCTAACGGCTGTTACAGAAGTAGAAAACCCGGCTTCGTCGAACTAACGACTCATAAAACTAAAATAAAATGCTTCAACAGCTCACAAAACAATGTAGGATTGCCTGTAAAATGTCTTAAACAATTTACAGATTAAAAAATATATTTTTTTGATACCTGAAGACGGTGAGAAGTAGTTTCCAGTTGCGTCTCGGTCTCAGTGGTTTTTTTAGGAGGACGAGCGCGCGCGCGGAGACGGGGCTCTTGGCTGCGGTTTGTAGCATTTGGCATACCATATATGGAAAAGGTGCCATTGCTTTCCGGAACTGAAGGGGGCGCTATTTCCTATGTCAACTGCGGTATCTTGTTTTGTTTTTGTTAAAACCAAACACTAACTAGTTACAACTAAAATATGTTTTGTTCATTCGTTTCCACGTTGTTTTCAACACAATATTTTTCAAATATTGTTAAACAAAATGTACACTGCTCACAAAAATTAAAGGAACACTTTTTTATTGGGCCTGGCATGAAATCAATTAAACCTGTCTGATAGTTTTCTGGTTGATTAAGCAGCTGAGGGCATTGTTAATCACTTTCAGCTGTATTGGTGTTCATGGACTTAACGACAGGTGCACTAAAGTGGCAACAATTACAAAACCCTCAAAACAGGACTGGTTTAACATGTGGAGGTCATTTCAAGTTTCTCCCTCTTGATCTTTTTTGGCTGGTTTTCCACTCGTGCTAGTTTTGGCTTGAGTAATTATCTCTACTGGCAGCATGCCATTCCTTAACCCTACAGAAGTTGCACAGGTTGTCCAAATTCTCCAGGATGGCACATCCACACGTGCTGCAGCAAGAAGGTTTAATGTGTCTCCCAGCACAATCTCCAGAACATGGAGGAGATTTTAGGAGACTGGCGGTTATTCTCGGAGAGCTGGACAGGGCCGTAGAAGGTCCACAACCCATCAGCAGGACCGATACCTGCTCCTTTGTGCAAGGCGGAACAGGCTGAGCACTGATCGTGCCCTACAGAATGACCTCCAGAGGGCCACTGGTGTGAATGTCTCTACCCAACAATCAGGAACAGACTTCATGAAGATGGCCTGAGGGCCCGACGTCCTGTAGTGGGCCCTGTGCTCACTGCCCAGCACCGTAGAGCTCGACTGGCATTTGCTCAAGAACACCAGAATTGGCAAGTCCGCCACTGGCGCCCTGTACTTCTTTTACAGACGAGAGCAGGTTCACCCTGAGCACCTGTGATAGACGTGAAAGAGTCTGGAGAAGACAAGGAGAACGTTATGCTGCCTGCAACGTGGTTCAACATGACAGGTTTGGTGGTGGGTCAGTGATGGTCTGGGGAGGCATATCCATGGAGGGACGCACAGACCTCTACTGCCTAGGAAATGGTGCTCTGACTGCCATAAGGTATCGAGATGAAATCCTTGAACCCTTTGTCAGACCCTACGCTGATGCAGTAGGTCCTGGTTTTCTCCTAATGCACGACAATGCCCGGCCTCATGTGGCAAGAGTATGCAGGCAGTACCTGGAGGATGAAGGAATTGAAACATTTAAATGGCCTTCACGATCCCCTGACTTAAACCCAATAGAACATCTGTGGGGCATTATGTTTCGGTCCATTAGGTGGCGCCAGGTTGCTCCTCAGACTGTACAAGAGCTCAGGGATGCCCTCACACAGATCTGGGAGGAAATGCCACAAGACACCATCCGTTGTCTCATTAGGAGCATGCCCCGACGTTGTCAAGCATGCACACAAGCTCGTGGGGGCCACACAAGATACTGAAAAGCATTTTGAGTTGCAGAATTTAAGTTTTTGAAATAATGGACTAGCCTGCCATATCTTCATTTCACTCTGATTTTAGGGTGTCAACACAATTGAACCCTCTGTAGGCTGAAAACTTTTATTTCCATTAAACGACTCGGCATCCTTTTGTTCCTAAGCCATTGCCCTGTCGTTATTTGTATAGATATCCAACTTCATATTGAGATCTGATGTATCTAATGTGTTTAAAGTGTTCCTTTAATTTTTGTGAGCAGTGTATATACTGTATATAATCAGCACTCAGGCATCAATTCTAATTGCTGCACAGCCGGACAGGACACGGGAAAAACATGGAAACATACTGAAACTCACGAAACTTGAGTTCAGTAACTCAAAAGTTACTGTACACAACAGTCTTACTGCAAGTACCTGTTTTCCTCCCTGAAGGTTCTGATAATGGAGGCAACAGTGAAGCGACTCACGTTTGGCTGGACTAATGCCCAGCCTCCCTCATAGTCATATCATGGACAAGGACATGGTCAACCAAAGTGGCTCGAATTTCATCCTAGACCACTTGTCTCCTTGTCCTTGCTCTTCCTCTTCCTTGTCCCTCCTCTTCCTCCTCCTCCTCCTCCTCCTCCTTTTCCTCCCTGGTGTTATACCTCCTTCTCCACCTCCTCCTTTGCATCTATTTGGATCCATTGTTTCAAACCTGATTGATCACCACATGATGTCAGCATTTGACTTCAAAATATTGGTTCTAGTGTTTAAGCAATCATGAAAAACTGTAACATATAGATAATTATTATAAACAAAAAAATTCTAAATGTTGAATACAGGAGGACATTTTCTAATGTTAAATAGATCTTAGAACGTTTTAATGAGCATAAAGAGGGACAGGAAGCTCCCCAGTGTGCAGCAGTACTAGCAGGTTTTCCATCAATGCATCCCGACGTTCCTGTCTGCAGAGACACAAACGCTGCTGCATGGGGAATACCTCCTTAAATGAAGGGATGTGGGAACATGCTGCATCTGCGTTTGGAGCTTTGGGGATCAGAAACTTCCCACCTCCATCAGATAAAAACCTCCTCACCAGTTTGGAGACATTCCCAGAAATGCAACAGAAACAGGATGTCAACACTTTTTATGTAACGACTGAAGATCTGAGAATAAAACAAAAATGTTTATTTGAAATCCGATGAGTTTGTTCTGACCAGCATGACATTAACAATTAATACAACATAAACAGTTACACACACATACATACACACGTTTATTTAGATGTATAGTAAAGCTTTTCCTGTTTGTTAAAGGAAGTGAAAAGTTGTTGCACCAAAGACATAATTATTATCTAACTTTGTTCTTATTTTATTCTTCATGGATCAAAGTAAATCTTTACTAGTATTTAGTGACTAATATGAAATATTCTGGCTTGTCTGGAATCATAATAAACTCAAGTTCAAACGGAGTTTAGTAAAAATAAAATCGTATCGTCTCTCTCGTCTGTCTGCTCTTTCCTGGATTTTACAGATTTTATCGATGTAATCAACGGCAGGAAGAAACAGATCAAAGAGCTTGTATTTCCCTCGGAGCTCCGCCTGCTTTCTGACTCCTCTTCTTCATGTTCTCGATGTCTCTCTTGTACTTCTCCTCCAAGTCCAGCAGCTCTTTCTCATGAACTTGCCTCCTCATGGCTTCCTCCAGGGTTTTTTCATATTTTTCCTTCTTCCTTTCGTATCCTTCCTTTTCGGATCTGAATCCTGCTCTCCTCCCTCTCTTATCTCTTCTTTTCCTCTTTGTAGTCTTTTGTCCCACCACTCTCGTTTCTCCTTCTCCATTTCTCTTCGTTTTTCCTCCAGGTCTTGTCTCTCGCTCTCCAGCTTCTGGTCGATCATTTCTTTCTCTTCAGACTCTGACAGGATTCGTTTCTCCAGAGCTGCTCGATCTTCTAACCACTTCAGCTGCTGTCGTTCTTCCTCCTGTCTCCTTCGTCGTTCTTCATCCTCACCGATTCCTTGTTCTTTCTTCTTCTGCTCTTGTTCTTTTTGGTGGTCTCCTCCATTTGTTGGAGTTGTTTCTTCTCCCACTCCATCTCGGCTCGCTCTTCTTCTAGTTTTTCATTCATGACTCATTTTTCTGCCTGATGTTTTCTTTCGAGTTCTTCCATCTTGTTGTTCATCTCTTCTCTCTCTTTCAGGATCTCCTGCATCTTCTTCTGGATGGCAGCTTCAGCCTGCTGCAGCAGCTCATTGGTGTAGCAGCTGTCTCTGTTTTCCTTCACCATGCCGTCGATCTTCCTCATCAGCTGGCTGACCTGAGCCGGATCTCTACTCCGATTATTAAACACGTGGTACCTCCCTCCACAGTCAGAGATCAGCTTCTTAAACGAGTCCTCGCTCTCGTTGTTGATACTCTTGGATGGAGACGTCGTTCGCCTGCAGGTTGTCTGCTCTTGTTAAAAGGATGATGGTGAATTTCTCAGCGTTCTTCCCGAAGACGCTCTTGATGTGTTTCAGAGTTTCTCTCTGCTCTGGGGTGAATCTGTCGATTTGCATCACCAACAGGAAGACGTGCTGTCCCGGAGCCAGACGCTTGATGCACTTCACCAGCTCCTCCCCGACCTCTTCATGGGATAAACTGTTGTCGAACAAACCGGAAGTGTCGACCACAGAACCCAGACGGCCGTCTACTTTGCTCTGGGCCTTGAAACATTCCTTTGTGACTGACTTTTGACTTAATTTAGACTGAAACTCTTTTCTTCCCAGGATGGTGTTTCCCGAGGAGCTCTTCCCACAGCCGGTCTTCCCGATCAGAACGATTCTGAGGCTCCCTGGACTCGACTCATCACCTGTGCAAATAAAAGACACAAAATTCAGATCAAACTTTAGAACAAGAGCGCTTATGATAAGTCAACTAAACGTTGTGAGGTCTATTCTTCACCAGAAACTTGAGCTTCTGTTGTGAACCAGATGGATCCGAAATGATCAGAACGTTTAACTCAGACGGAGTTTCCAGGGTTCTGATTAAATCCCTGGAATTAATCAGAACCCTGTTTTACTGGAATCTAAATCTCTTTACAGGATTATTCCTGCAGAAATATCCTGACATTCCTGTAGGAAGGAAGCTGCATGATCCTGTCTGTCCATCCATCCAGACCCAGACCCTCTCCAGGTGGATCCTGAGGTGTTCCCAGATCATTGATTAACTCCAGTAACTTTTAGTCTCCTCCCAGTGCCTGAAGAACCAGGAAGAGGAGACCAGAGAGCCTCCTAATCAGAAACCTGAACCACCTCAGCTGCCTCCTTTAGATGAGGAGGAGCAGCAGCTCCACCTGAACTTTCCCTAGATGACTGATTTCCTGATTTTATCTCTAAGTCTGAGCCCAGACACTCATTTAGGTGATCCAGATCTGACGACCAGAGGTGGAGGTCAGAACGTAGATCAACCATTCTGCCAGCACATTCTTCACGACTATGGACCAAAGCAAGGATCTCAGTACTGCAGATGAAGCCTCCATCTCGTTTCTCCATCCTCTCACTCACAAACTAAACACCAATATTCTTCAGCATCACGTTCTGCAGAGTTTCATCCATTTACTGACCTGAACTCAAGATAAAACACCTACTGAGCAGATCAGAGGAGAGTGTCATCACAGAGAAGAGAAGAAACGAGACAGGGGGAATTTACCAGAGAAGATCTTCTTGGTTTTGAGCTTCTGACGTTCATGCTCATAGTTGAACCTTTTCATCCATCTGACCACACGTTAACGTTTGAGTCGTATTGCTGCGCGGCTTTCTCTCATCTCTAATCTTTTCCACAAACTTCAACAGTTCTGGGACCTGCTGCTGGTCCCTGATGTTGAGAACAACATATCTTCCTCCACAGCTCTCACAGAGGTCCTGGACGTCTCTGCTTCCACTGATGAAGTCAACAACAGCTGGAGCTGTAGGATCTGAGTCCACAGTGAACAGAATCATGGTGAAGTCATCCACTCGAGAGCTGAACGTGTCCTGGATGGTCTGTAACTCTCCCTTGTCTTCATCAGTGAGGGGACCCACAGGTAGGACCAGGATGAAGGCATGGACACCCTCAGGATCACAGAGGGAGATACACTGGAAGGATTCCTCCATCACTTCCTGCTGAGCTTTTCCATACAAGGCAGGCAGCTCCACCAGAGAAAGCCAACATCCACACGCCTCTCCCTGGTTTCTAACACACTCTGATTAGCTGGAGACGGCCTGAAGCTCCGTCTGACCTAAGATGACCTTGGCTGCTGAGGTCTTCCCGGCTCCTCTCCTCCCACACAGGACCAGGTTTAAAGAACGTCTGATCGGGTCGGACTTTGGACTTTCTGAGTTCTCTGTGATGGTTAGAGAAGCACCTGTGTTTTTATTCACAATGTCATCAATCTTCTCCATCAGCACCTCGTGATCGTCACGAGACATGTTGTAAGTTCTTCCTCCACAGCTTCTAATCAGACCTTTCAGGGAGGAGCTGGTTTGATTCTCCTCCTGTGTCGTCACGACCATCGCGTGTTTGAAGGCATCTTCACCAAACCAAGCGAGGGAGGACCTGAGAGTTTCTGAGTCTTTTTCTGTGAACTGTGACATCTCCACCAGCAGCAGCAGGACCTGTGGTCCAGGAGGACAGAGACCCACACTGACTCTCATCTCCTCTCTCATCACTGATGGACTTCCTGCCATCTTCACAACTGTTAAATATTTTCCTCTCCAGAACCCCCGCTCCACCGACTTGGCCCTAAAACCACTGGAAAAGGCTAAAATGTTCTTCCTCATGATGAAGTTACACAGCTAGGTTGTCTTTGACTGGTTTGTCCCAAAAAGCAAAACGTTGACTCCATCATCTGCAAAATAACGAAAAACAGAAAATGTGAACGTCACTGGAGCAAAGGTTTGGGAAGATCTTCTTAATGTTAAGGACGTAACTGTTGGGTCTGTCTGTGTCTTCACAGCTAGCTGGGAGGATGGAGCTTCTAGAGGGACAACTCAAGAGCTTTTATCTCTTGAATAAATCAGTCAGAACCTGAAGGACCTCCAGAGCAGAGCTGACCCAGACACACATGTCAGGGTTTGCAACAGACCATGAATTCACCACCTCTTCACCTCAGGAGCCAAACATGAACTTTCATGTTGACAACCCCCACCAGAGACCCCTCCACTGACTGTAACACCAGATAGAAAGGAGAAGATAACCAGATAACATCTCCAAATGTGTTCCACAGATCTATCAGCTGTTCCTCCATCAGTTCTCAGTCATTACCATCATTCTGTGACTCAGAGCTGTGGCGGATCGCTCATGTTGTGTTTTTAGGGAACGCTGAAGGCATCAGAGTGACTCTTTAGTGAGTCTGCAGATGGACCATCCCTGCCTGACGTATATTCTGTATCTGAAGGCATCAGCGGTATCAGAAGTCTGCAGAAACGGCAGTCTGGTCCGTAAAGGTAGAGCTTCTAGCAGCTGCTAACTCAAAATGACTGTGTTATTCTCCTGACCAGGTTCAGCTTTAGAGATGAGCAGAGGAGCTCTGAAGCTGCTGCTCCTCATGAGTCAGCTGAGATGGTTCAGATCTCTGGTTAGGATGTCTCCTGATCATTTTCTTCTGGAGGTTCCTTGGACAATAAGAGGAGATCCAAGAGTCCCTGGAGGGATCATATATCCTCTCTAGCCTGGGAACAGCATGAGATACTAGAGGGAGGTAGAGAACGACGTAGAGGGAGAGGAATGCAGGTTTCCCTCATGGACCTGGTACCTTTACAACATTAGTCAAGAGGTGTGTTAAAGACGGTGATGGTGTTTTTTTTAAACATGTGAGGATGAAAGCCTTGATGAAGATGATGAAGATGCCTTGAAGGCTTGGCAAGGTGAGTGGATGCAAATCCTTTCTAAAGGATCCAACCATTAACCACTCAATGTTACAAACATTTGTTCTGTTGTTATATTTTATGATCTCATCAGAGCTTTGCAGCTATCTTATCCGTTATTTCTTATCCGTTACACAGTCGATCTTTGTGAGGATGTAAACGCCCAAAATGTCATAAAAAAAGGACTGGGATAACTTTAGCTGAAACATTCTAGTACACACAAAACTACAAATTAAAGCAAATATTGTTTTATCTAAGAAATATTAATTAATGCTTAATAGTCAATGCATCACTTTGTCTGCAGTTCTAAATCACTTGATTTTAACATATTCAAAAATATTGTCAAAACAATAGAGACCCCATATATCTCTCTGGTTAATAATATAAACTATTGATTGGATCAATGTGTTATTATGGAAGCTGTGTGTTCAGTTAAAGGAGTTCTGAATCAGGAGGAGACATCTGACTGCCCTCTGCTGGAAAAATAATTCATTTTTCAAATATGTTTATAAAGTTCTGTGTGCAAAAAGAGAATATTCGCCCTCTAAAGTCAATAAATTTAAACATCATGGGAATTAAAGTTATTAATTTTCATCAAATAATAACAGATCATGATAAATGACCTGCATTTGTTTAGAGTCTTTCAGAGTCAGAGGACTCCAAAGTGCTTTACATTACAACAAATCATTCATCCATTCACGCACTGATGGTGATGAGCTACATTGTAGCCACAGCTGCCCTGGGGCACACTGACAGAGGCGACGCAACAGACGCCTTCAGTACCTCTGACCACCACTAGCATGCAGGGACAGTGAAGTGTCTTGCTCAAGGACACAACAGCAGAATTCCCTTCAAGGATCCATCCGTCAATTCTCTGATTGCTGGATAACCCGCTCTACCTTCTGAGCTACTGCTGCCCCAGGCTGAACCTGGATGCAGATGTGGCTTGGATGAACCTTGTGTCATTTTCCCTTGAGGGAAAATGAAAACACACATTTAATTGAATTAAAATGTTGATGAAATAATAATGATGATGATAAGACTGTTTTTTTTACGTTTGGTGACACTGTTATCTGTTACTTAGAATGCACATAGTCACATTCTGGAAACCGGATCGTCGTGGGAATGCTTCGGAAGAATCTGATGTGTTATCTGCTGAACAGCAGGAATCTGTCAACCGTAAACAAAACTAATAAAGCAGAGCATCAGAAAAATATCTGATCATGTAAGGCGGTTTTTGTCCGACTTTTCAAGGCTTTTATTATCTAAACGGTCATTTGGATCAACTTTCTTTTATTTCTTCTAAATAAAAGTGTTTCTTGTGCCTCTAAAATGATATGATTTTATTTTGAAACATGAAGCCATGAGAGCTGTAATAAAAACAAACACATGACGTTAAATATAGTTATAGAAAAAAAACTTAAGACTGTCATTTTAAAAAGGACAAAAAACAAACTTAATATTCTTCACCCAGCCACAGCACCCTCAAACTCCCGGAGCGTCCAGAAGATCACAAGATGTTCACAGACATGGCCAAAGTAACAGCTCCTCCTGAAGAACATTCATCAGGTACAGGGTCGGGGTTAGAAGGTATATAATAAAATACATAAGTGTTTTAGGTTTTGTGGGTACATGTGATGGCTCTGGGGGCTGTGGCAGCTTTCTGAGTAAAGCCTTGATCCCAAAAGTTGGTGACCATCAATGAGATCCTGGATGGAGGTTCTGATGTGTCTGAAGAAGGCTTGTGAAGCCCCAGCTCTTGTTGTGGAAGCTGCTCCTTCTGAAGGAACGTGATGATGGTAGAACCAGAGATGTGAGACAGCTGAGCTCTGAACCTAACAGTGTTCTCAGGTAAGTTCTTTAAAGAGTGAGATGTAGAGAACCTGAGCGTGCATGTTTTTGGTCTGTGGGAGGAAACCAGAGTTCCCACCCATTCATAGCCTAGTGAACTAGACCAATTCTTGCTTTGCAGAGTTTATATACACATATATAGGATGGCTTGCCAGGCTAACCCATTCATGGAGAGAACATGCAAACTCCATGCAAAAATGCCAAAGGTGGGATTCAAACCTGCAACCTTCTTGCTGTGAGGCAACAGTGCTATCAACTGCTCCACAATGCAGGCCCATGAGTGAAATGTTTTTTTATTTATTTCAAAGCTTAAATTTACCAGGTAAAATGTAGGAAGCTGTAAAGAGACCCAACACCTTGACCCAACTGAGCAACCAGGTTTTCAAACTTGATATCCATCAAACTGCCCAACTCCACCAACAACAGCCTTCTCTGAGCCGCAAACTTCTCTCAACAACTAATAAATACATGTTCAATGGTTTCTTCAACACCAAACCAATCGTACAGTCCAGCAGGATGTTCCTCCATCCTAAAGAGGTAGCATTCAAATAACAATGGTCAGTTCTTATTCTGCTTACTCCTCTGTTTCTATTGACATCAACCAACTTTTGGAACCTATGCTTCCTTTTGGACTCATTGTGTACTAATGTACACCCTCCAGTAGCAACAGGCTGGAACTACAGTGGTTCCTAACCATTTTTCCTTGAAGGCCGCCTTGCCTTGACCCCCCAACTACTCCAACTACTACCTACATACACACATTAAAAGGAATTAATTACAAACTTTATACAGACACACCGAGTTATAACTCTTATGCAGAGTTTTGATTATGCTATTGGGTGTGTTATTGGGATTTTATGAATGTAATGTTTACAAATATAATATTGGAAACCTCAGAAAAAATTGTGGGAACTCCCTTGGGGGTCAGGGACCTCAGAATGGGAACCAATGAGAAGAGACGGGGATGGGGCTTTGGCACCCTCCAGTGGCAACAAGCTGGAACTGTACTTTAGTTATGGTAAAGTTTACAGTTTAAAAAGAGAACAATTTATCCTCCTTATCTCAATGATAAAAATCCTAATCTTTGTTTGTCTTCTTGGGAATATTATTAAGGACAAGAAGGAGGAGGAGAAGAATAAGAAGAGAGAACTACATTTATAGGCTATATAAGAATATTTAATTAATTAATTAACTAATAATATAAATGTAAAATGTATGAAAATGAAAATGAATAGTTTATTCTGCAGTTTTATTAATTTCTTATCGTATGTTTTGTGCAAAATTAGGCTAATTATCATACAGCTACTATGTTGCCTCTGAACAGTTAAATCTGTCCTAAGATAAAAATATATGTGTATATACATGTACCCTTGTTTTTATCTTTCTTCTAATTACCCTTTGAGTGATGGTGCTGCTGTTACAAGTGAATTTCCCCACTGTGGGATCAAAAAAGTCTATTCTATTCTATTCTATTCTATTCTATTCTATTCTATTCTATTCTATTCTATTATTTCTCTCTCATAGAATCTGTTCTACTCATCAAAGCCCACTGGAGCATTCACATCAGTCTGATTAACCCTAAAATGACTAAAACTGGACTTTCTCCGTCTGACTAATCATTACAAACCTAATGCATCACACACACACACACACACACACACACACACACACACACACACACACACACACACACACACACGCACACACGCACACACGCACGCACGCACACACACACACACACACACACACACACACACACACACACACACACACACACACACACACACACACACCCGCACACACGCACACACACACACACACACACACACACACACACACACACACGCACACACACACACACACACACACACACACACACACACACACACACACACACACACACACGCACGCACGCACGCACGCACGCACGCACACACACACACACACACACACACACACACACACACACACACACACACACACACACACACACACACACAGATATTTTTGCAAAAGCAAACTGCCTTGCATTATTGTAAAGATGTAGAGAGGAATCAAATACTGTATATATAAGAGAAGAATAGAAGAGGGCGAAAACAGGATGAGATGGGGGAGGGGGAGAGAGAGAGAGAGAGAGAGAGAGAGAGAGAGAGAGAGAGAGAGAGAGAGAGAGAGAGAGAGAGAGAGAGAGAGAGAGAGAGAGAGGCGGAAGAGGTGTGTTTTCTCCGTTCAAGTTTCCTCCCAATGGCGAAAACAGAGACGGTTGATAGCGGGAGAGGAAAACGAGTAGAACCAGAATAGAAAGACAGAACTCAGCTCCTCTGTGTTTATTTAACTGAGGGAGAAACAGAGTCGAGTGTTTTCAGCCAAACTACAACTTCTCTGCTCCACAGACGGAAGCGGCTGAGTGGGTCGGGACTTCAGGACCTTTGTTCGAGTTTAAACAACAAACAGATGTAGCCGACATTAAAACGCACCGCTCTAGCTTCACCGGAGAAGATTTAGGTGGGTTATACTTTCTGTAAGTCCGCAGCGGGGCCGTGAGTTGTTGTTTATGCTGTTGTTCTGTTTTAGTGTTCGGTTCGGTTTGGGATGGGGAACAGCAGCAGTGACCGATCCAGCGGGGAGAGGTCCTTCAGAGATGGACACTCAGGAGGGAAAGAGGCTCGACCCAACATCATGATGGACAGCTCTGAGGATGCAGACCTGTTCCACAGAGATGATCCAAAGGTACTGGTTCTGGTTCTGACCCACAACAGGTGTTACCCACTATCATCATATACTGACAAGAGTATTATAGTAATGTTATTTATTCATTGTCCAAAACCCTTAAAATTTAATTCTGTGCCTAAAAAACAAAAAAGATATTCAGAAATAAAAAAAGAAACCCTGACTGGCATAGTTCATGTGTGTTAGTGTTAACAGGGCTGGGTTAAATAACACTAACATATGGTTAACATCATAAAATCACATTCATGGTGCACCCATCCTCAGATTAATCTTGATAGGCCCATCTGATACTCAAAAAACAGATTTTTCCCCCCAGTCCATGAACACACCATATAGCTCTTATTTACATTACAGATACCAGAGCCTACACGTGCACGGTTTTATTCCCAGAATCATTTTCAAGTTCATTGGTGAAAAAATATTGATCAGAAAAAAGTCTTTCATCTAAAACTGGTATGTTCAGGTCAGAGTCTGCACATGGATCAAACGGTGCATTTAGTAAATTAGTAGTAATTTAACACTATAAATAATAAAATTCACCATTATTTAAGTTATTGCACCAGATCTATGAAGTATCACTGTGAATATTCTGAGTTGCTGCAGCTTATATCAGTGTCCTCATGGGGACTTTGCTCTGGTTTTTCAGTGTAGATAAAGTGGAATAACACCTTTACCATCTAAAGCCATTAAACGGAACAAAAATACAGGAGCTAAGTCACTATTACTAAAACTGTTAATCTGAGAGGTTTAACTATTTATCATTAAAACGCTAACAGTTGAATCTGAACATGAGCGTGGTTCTGTCCAGGCTTCGTCAGACATGCAGGAATTCCTGGCGTGGCAGCACGACCTGGACTGTGACAGTAAGAGCCCAGCGCAGGCCAGACCGACCGTGTTCAGGTGGGCTGGAGGTGCCAAGGAAGTCTACGTGTCTGGGTCTTTTAACAACTGGGCCACCAAGATCCCGCTCAACAGAAGGTACTCCAGTGAAAGAAAGTGTTTTTTTTAACACTTGACTGTTTCTTTGAATAAAAATTATATTTTTCAAACGCAGTCAGAATAACTTTGTGGCTATAGTGGATCTACCGGAGGGAGAGCACCAGTACAAATTTTGCGTCGATGGTCAGTGGATGTTGGATCCGACTGGGGTGAGTAAGGAAGTGGTCCACCTTTATAAACAGATTCTTTCCTGTAATCTGAAGCTCTGATGTCAGACGCCTGCTTGTTCTCCGACAGGCTGTGACGACATCTAAAACTGGAACCGTCAACAACACCATCCAGGTGAAAAGAACAGACTTTGAAGTCTTTGACGCCCTCAGGATTGACTCGCAGGATTCAACAGACCTGTCTGGTAACGGGACCTACATTACATTTAACCAAGTCTGGTTTCCTTCCAGTCTGGCTGATTTTTAAAGAAAGACTGTAATTAAATGGTGTAATTATTGTTTCCCAGACCTGTCCAGTTCCCCGCCTGGTCCCTACCAGCAGGATGGATATGTGATCAAACCAGAGGACAAGATCAAACAGCCTCCCATTTTACCGCCTCACCTGCTCCAAGTGCTGCTCAACAAGGACACGGGCGTCTCTGTAAGTTGATGCTAAACATTCTCCTCTTCTAACAAACAGGCTCCTATAATGAAATAAAACGCTGCTCCCTTCAGTGTGACCCGACGCTGCTTCCAGAGCCCAACCACGTCATGCTGAATCACCTGTACGCCCTCTCCATCAAGGTAAGACGATAAACAGCTGTAGCTTTAACACCATCCTGATTGATGTGGATGAAATGTTGGAACATTTCAGTGTCAGATGAAATGAATGCTGCTTTTTGAGGTGTTTATTGTAACTGACGCCTCTCTTGTACTCATGTTTTAGGACGGGGTAATGGTTCTCAGCGCAACACACCGATATAAAAAGAAGTATGTGACCACTCTCCTGTACAAACCGATTTAACCTGCAGAGAAAACCCAGCTTCTGGCTGCTGTTTGCTCTGTTCTGTGGAAACTGGACCAAAAATCTATTCCTGGTAGTTTGAAAAAAATTCTCTCAAGCTGATTTGTGTTGATTTTCAGCCTCTTTTTGTTGAACTGACTTCATAAGTTTTGTCAGTCTTTTTTTTATATATAAATCAGTCTATTCAGACTCACCACTGTGTGAGATTAGATTCATTCCTCCTTCACCTGATCACATAAACCTGTAAATCATCTTTTTTAACACTACATACATGAAACATAGAACACACGAATATATGCACCAGCCTACCTAGCCTGCCTAGATGTTAGCAAAGTGTTTTTATTTGTCTCTGCCTGAACAACAAACAGAAACGTCCAAATGAAAGTGCTCATCCTCACCTAACCAAAGGAAAGTAATAAGGACATTATTAAAGGAATGCACATCGCTCCATTTGTGCCAGAGTTTAAATGAAGATCATTTAATGTTGAAAGATGATGGATTTAACTTTTTTCTTTTTGACAAATATTTTAAAAAAGAGCAAATTTCTGCAATAGGCCCAGATGTGTTATAACTCTGAGTGTGTTGAGAAGGACTCTTAGCTATATGACACCATGTTTGAGCTCAGTAGCTATAAAATTAGATCACTTGTGTTCATTTCTGTGTTTTTTATAAGCCTCAACTGGCCGTGGCGGATATATTCAATTAGGTTGTTTCCAACAGGTGCAGATGTACATCCAGTTATTACTTTCTAAGGGTTTCTATCTCTCTCTCACACACACACACCTGCAGGTGAGCTGGTGAAGCTCCAACATTTCTCCTGTCTGACCGTAAACATCTGAAAGTTTTTATACCATCTCAGTTGTGCAATAAAACAAATGCATTCATGACCATGAAGCTGCTGACTGACTGATTTCATTTACAACGGCGTTCCCGTGGATCTGGCTCAAACATTTAGACCCTGGCTATGGACGCCTGGTGCTGTGACTGAAATGAACAGAAAGTTATTGATGTTTCAGATGAGTGGGAGCAATCATCACACATGAGCAAAACCGTCACAGAGAGTTTTATTATAAACTGCTCCTCATCTATAAAACCAAACTACGATGCAGCAGGAGGCTCAGTCGACACAGTGGACTTTAGGGTCCAGGTTCTTGTTTTCGGGGTTGTATGTAGCCTGAGCGAAGCACTGAGACGCCACCCGGTCGCACTCACACACAGCAGCCTGGCACTTATTGTTGGTATCTGCAGAGAGAACATTTGGAAAACAGGAAATGGTGACAAAAGTGTGTAAAGGTGGTTGAGTTTTACACCTGTTAGTGTTTACAAAAAACACACTGAGCCAAAAATACGCTCCGTGTAGCTAGTTGTGTTTACTGAAAAGCAGGACGCTTTAGATAAAGTGTGCATAAACATGGCTGCCAGCTTGGAAGACAAATGTCTGAATGAAAAAGTAAAAGTCATTTCTGATTCCATCCTTACCTAAGCACTCCACCTGCTGACTAGTACATTTGTAATCATAAACAAGGATGTGGGGAAGGTCAACAATAGAGTTGCATCCTGGGATTTTCCTGCTGCTTTTATAACATTTGTCATGAATCTTGCAGCACCTGAGAAGCAGGACACATATTTGAGACATTTTAGGGTTTTAGTTTTAAATCAATAAAAACAGCTGATTGTCTCCTACTCGTCTACTTCGTCCACCGGAGTCCCAGCCCCCCCGAGGCCACACCAGCAGCCGTAGTTGTTGTACGCCAGAGGACTGACGCCAGGCTGAACACAGCTGATCATCTTCCCAAACTGCCACAAGTTTCTGGGCAGCAGTGCTCCACCAGCCACAGCGGCTGGGAGGACATGTGAGACGAACACAGGTCAGGACAAAATAAAGATCAATTCAGAGACTCTGGACGGCTTTTGCAGTCTTACCGGTGAGAAGCAGCAGGAGAGCCGTTCTGTTCATGGCTGCAGCCAGAAAAAAAACGTGGGATTTGGTGAGATTTGCTCTTAAAGGACGAGAGGGAGATAAAACAAGAGGGTGGGAATCGTACACAGAGACACCTCCTGTTGTAACCAGGACAAGTTATCTTATAAACCTGTACGGCTCTGGTTCTGTTCTGGTAATATTTTACTATTCAAGGGCAAATTGTTGAAACCTGAGATGATCTTTATTAAAATAACTGATTCAAATATCCTCATTTATTACCTTCACATTAACTGGTCAAATTTAATAGTTCAGATCTACAACAGCTATTGTTTTACTAGTTTCAGACGGCCCTTTGAACAGCTTCAGTTTGGAGAAATGGAGATTAGTTTTTACCAGATATGTGAGCAAAAAGCTAGTCTGAGGGGTCACTCAAAGGTGTTTCTGTCATCTTAACAACCGAGTTTTATATTTCATCCAAACATTATTTTATATAAATGTCACTTTAATATTAATTCTTTTAAACAGAAAATGATCCATGGAGCAAGTTCTATGTGTCATTTTTTATTAATGCTGCCGGAAAAACCATCAAATGTGTTTTTTTTGTTTATGTCTTTTTTTATTTGTATAAACTTCTGTGATTATTTTATCTCTCATCTTAATGTTGACTGACGACACAGGAGTGATAACAGACTGGATTCCAGTTAGAGGAAGTTTTGCTTTTAAGCATTTTCTCCACAGAATAACCAAAAGGTGGAATGCAGCCATTGTTGATAAACATGTAGTTTGCCTCCTGGTGCTGTGAGTGAGGCCTGTTGTATGGTCACACATCCTGGTTGGTGTGTGTGTCAGCTGGGCCCCAGATCAGACATTTCTGTGGTTCTATTTATTTATTTAGTGCTTTACAGAATGGCCTGCCAAACCACCAAAATGTTTTATGAAATAAAAACCAAAAAAGAACAGATGGAATCAATGAAAGGGAAAGAACTAGAATAGAGTTAAAAGTCTTCCTGAATGAAAAACATCTTAAGCTTAGATTCAGAAGAGTAATCAAGTGTAGAGGTGAACTTTGAAAAATTAGAATATCGTGCAAAAGTTAATTTATTTCAGTAAAACCAAAAGGACCCGAAAACAGGGAGCCAAGTTATAATAGTTCCAAGTAGCAGCGCAAAGAGAGAAAAGGAGTGGAACAAGAATGGATCCCTGTGGCACTCCACAAGAGAGAGGGGGAAGATACTTTATTAATAATGAACTGAAAGGATTTGTCCATACAACAGGAGTCAAACCATGAGGCGCTGAGCCACAGATACCGACTACAGTGGCTCAGGGAAAGTGTGATCAGTGTTATCAAAGCTGCTGAGAGGTTTTGCAGCACCAAGACGAACCGCACACCTTCTGTCCCTTTAAGGCAGACTTTGTGCAACAACATGGTCTGTTACCAGATTTAACAAATGAATTGCCAACTAAAACAGAGAAAAAAAAACATTTTTTTAAACCTTGGAAAGGAGGGGTAAATGAGAAATAGCATGTTAAAAAGCAACTTACCTGAATTCAAACAGGAATTAATATAAGAGAACGGTAGGACCAGTGAAATTAAACCTTCATTAAGAGCTTAGCTGGAAGAATATTGAGTGGGCAGTTAGTAGTCCACATGTGCTGCACCATTTTTGTTTAGATAAGAAAAGGACACTGGTTCAAACCGCTGGAATGCAGCAGAACCAGCAGAAACAGTAGAGAAGACCATTATCAGCTGGTGTGATAAGAGTCTGTCTAACAGACGCCACTTTATCAATAAAGGACAACAATTCTCACAAGTGACCGAGGCATCCAGCCAAGCAGTAGGTGGATTTATAACAGAACTAATAATATTAAATAGTTCTAAAAGAAAGCAGCGTGTTGTATCCTGATACAACCACGACTCAAACTTGGGTTTGGACTTCTTACATTTAACAGGTGCAACAAAGTCCAAACATCACACAACAGGTGAAGAGGAAATGAAAATATTAGGATGTAAGAAAGTCTACAGAGCAGGTGAAGAACCGTGGATCCATAAAAACAGCAGGAGTTCAGCAGCGGTCTATTGACAGCTGAGGCAGCTGGAAAATCAACAGACAGCTGGAAACAGACAAAACCAGGAGATTTCACAAGGTCCAGAGTATGTCCCATAGGTGAGCCGGACCACACAGAGACTGTTGCATTAAAAGATACCTAAAACCTCAAAAACTCAGAAGACACCAATATTAAAATATTATATATCTTATATCACAGAACATTCTGGAAGGAAATTCATGTATGGGCGATAAACAACCGCACATAAACAGAATTTATGAGCTCCGTCTCAAACACTTGCAGCTCAACGGTAGAATAAGTAAATGAAGAGTCTCCACTCGAAACATACATAGATCATTTAAAATGAGAATTTTGCTGTTCTGAATAAAGCAAAATGTCTCAGAAAATCATATTATGTGTTATTCTCTCAGATAGTCCTGGTTTGAAACAACACACATGCCTAATACTGAACCTTTTGTTTGTATTACAAAAAAAGACCTAAAGTAAAGATCAGAGAACATTCCACCAGTCTTCTTATCGCATCAAATAGATTGAATTTTAAATATTTAGTTCACAATAAAACTTTAGCTGTATTCAAGGTTTTTGGCATTATGAATTAAAATCTGCTGTAAAATATGTTGAACCATGAATCAATGTAAGAAACTTTATGAAGGAAAGAATCATTATTATTTGAACAGATTGAATAGTAATGTTTCTTATTTGAGTTTGATTCATGGAGAATGTTAAAAAGAGCAGATTATAAACAAAGTTACTTCTGCCTGCTTCTTTTCACTCATAAATTATGTTGAGTTTTGTGTTTATGGGGAAATGTTTGATTTTTTAAATTAATTTGTTGAATAAAATAAACAAATGAACATTTTTGCAGTGTTGCAGTAGAGATGTGTGTGCGTGCATCTTTGTGTGTGTCTGTGTGTGTGTGCGCGCATGCCTGTGTGTGCGTGTGTGCATGCGTGTATCTTTGTGTGTGTGTGCGCGCATGCGTGCGTGCGTGTCTTTGTGTGTGTGTTCGCGTGAATGTGTACGTGCGTGAATGCATGTGTGTGTGAGTGTGTGTGTGTGTGCGTGTGTGTGCATGCGTGTATCTGTGTGTGTGTGTGCATGCGTGTATCTGTGTGTGTGTGTGTGCGAGTGTGTTGTGCGTGCGTGCATGTGTATGTGCATGAATGTGTGTGTGAGTGTGTGTGTGTGTGCGTGTGTGTGATTTACTGATCTTCCTTATTATTTTGATCTTTAGGGCAAAAATGATTCCCTGTTCTCTTTTTTCTTGCTGTCTAGTGTAGAATCAGTCATGCTCATATTTTCCACATGTGAATTTAAATCAGCCTTCCAAACACACAGCTGTGTAAACACCAGACAGTTGCTGCAGTTCTCATGACTTTCCTCTACAGCTTAGGATGATGAAACAGCAGACCCATGGGTCAAATGAGGCTAGAGTAATTTGGTCTTTCCTACAAGATCATATTTAATAACTGGTTAGCAGGTGTGTGACACTAAAACTATAACTCCCAGAATGCACTGTGGCTGTGAAAATGAGGTCTGAACTGTTTGATGATGAGAAAGAAGCCAGTGTGAATGAGCTCTGGTCTCTCAGCTCTGAGATCCTGTTCCACATGCAGGAAGCTCAAATGACCTCCATGTTAAACTAGAACAGAAACATGTGAGTGAGTTTCTCTGGGATGAAAAGGGTTAGGGTTAGGGAGTTTTCAGTAGTTTTCTCACAGATGCTCCTTCAGGCAATCCTGAAAACTTCTCACATCCTGATCCCAGATGTTGATGAACTTAAGCCTAACAACTACCAGGTTTGGACTTTTATCAGAAGTGTCTGTCCTCACATAGCACCAAGGATTTTCATATGGCTCCCATGAAACTGAGTCTAATGTTGCTGTTGGTGAGTTTCTCTGGGATGGAGCACTAAGAGCAAAAGGGACAGTCTTATTAAAACTTCCCTTTCCTCAAGATCATTTAAAAATATTTTAGTTTTGGTGCTCTTATTAAAAATTGCACCAAAAACATTTGTGATTTTTATTTGTGAGACGAGCTGCAGAAATAAACTTATATTAATGTGGAAACTTATTGTAATAATGTCTAAAACTGATGAAGAATCCTGCCACCTGGTGGGAAAATGACATAATTTCAGCTGCATTTATTATTATTATTATTATTATTATTATTATTATTAATAATATTATTATTATTATAATAATAATAATAATAATAATAATAATAATAAACAAATTTCTTTTAATTTTATATATATTTTATGAATATTTTTATATTTAAATTTATTTATTTTTCTCCTTGTTTTGAATGTTGCAGTCTATAGGGTGACTCACATATCACTGAAAAGATGTACTGTTCAACTAAGCATGTGACAAATTAACCTCTTGGATGTTGTATTATTATTATTATTATTATTGTTGTTGTTGTTATATCAACACACCAACAATAAAGAATCCCAGTTCAGTAACAAACTCTAGCAACCCCGACAGATAGTTTGTTGTTGTTGTTGTTGGGGGGGGGGGGGGTGTTTCCTCCTCTCTAGGTGTTTTTCTCAGGCCTTGGCTTCACAGATGAACCTGTAGGACAGGCTACAATCTGCATCGTTCCACCGTTTGAGTTTGCGCCTCGCTGTGCTGTGAATCTGGCCACAGTCCTCTCCGTTCTCTCTCAACTCCCAGTTGTCTGGTTGACCAAGATCCCAGAATCTGAACAGAAACAGGGCCAGGATTATTTTAAAGTGCTTGTTTCAGTCTCTTTCTCTCTCTCTCTCTCTCTGTTTTCTCATTGTCTCACTTTGGGGTTGACTGAAAGTCCGTTCCATCCACCCAACTCCAGTGTCCCTCCTGCTGCCGCTCCACAAGTCCAATCCAGTAGTTCTGATTCATCTTCACAACTCTTGAGATGTAGACCTAAAATATGAGACGAGCAGCAGATGGTTATTTTCCGCTCGCTCTTACTAACACTTCAGCAGATGTGCAGGCAGGTTCATGGCGATGAAGCGGGGGTTAAAAGAGCATTCACCAGTTCCTCCATGCTGTTGAGAACCAGCAGGTGTCCTCTGAGAGATGTGCACTGCTCCTCTGCTCTGTTCCATGGAACTGCAGCGGTGGAGAGCAGGTAGCAGCTCGTCTGGAAACTTATCCATCCCTCCCTGCACGTTCCTGGTTTTATCAGCGTTATTAGAGAAGAAGCAAATTGGAGCAAGATGACTGAATGCAAATTTTATTGAACTCTTTAGTTTTACCTCTAACTGGAACAAGTTCATCAAAAATGTCTTCTGTTGCTGTTGTTGAAGCTTGGGGACCTGATCAGAAGGATGTAGATGTTCACAGAGCTTTGATCAAGGACATAGAGTGGTTTTTTCTGTCATTTTCAAATCAAAATACCTTTTATTTTGTCTGAGCTTGAAGGTGAGGTGAATCGCTGCTTGATAGTTTCAAGCTGCAATTTGACATCAGTAATATCCTTGTTCAGCTGAGAGACTGATGAATGAATTAGACAGCTGTATAAATGTTTTTATAAAACACACCAGCACTTATTTGTTCTTACAGACGTACATTTTATCCCCGTTACCATCAGAAGGATCAGCAACAGCAGCACCAGGATGCTGTAAAGGATGTAAATCACTAAACTCTTCAAACCTGGAGAAAAAGGTGATGAGTTTTATCCTTTTAAAGTGACATTTGGAATAAATGAATAACATTAAGATAAGATGAGGGGTTCACCTGTTTTTGTGGTCATGCGGTGCTCTTCTTGCACCAAGCTGCCATCATCTGGTACAAACTGCTGATACTGAGACTCCATTGATCACATAAGTCAGTGCAAAATATTACAACAAAGAGCTTTTTTGGCTTAATAATCAAAGTTTTCAGTTCCGAGACAAGAACCAGGAGCAGAAGCAGATAAGAACTGAGATTCATCTGTTGTGTTTGTTTTCAGGTCCTGTATGTTAACTATTAACAGCTTGATAAATACTCTTGTGCAGTTTTAACCTTCATCCTACATGGCTTTACTGAATTATCAAGGATCCTAAAAATGAACTACTAATGCAAACATTACAGTTCAGTTGTTGCTCTGTGGGTGGATAGGTAAGTAAAATAAGAGCAAATCATCTGAAATCATGAATAAATGAACTAGGAGAGAGTGACAGGATGATATCAAACCATGAAGGATTTGAATGACTATCTGCCAAAGCAGAAGATCATAGAATCATCACAGAGAACTATTTCCGCTTGGACCATTTTAGATGTGACACACTCTAAGCTTGATTGCTTTAGTGTGTATTCATAAAAGTAAAGCAAGTAATGCTAAAGATATGTTTACTTGGTGATGGCATTAAGCTTTTTTCTGTTAACACAGATTCATTTGATATCTGTCTAGAACAAGGTGCCCAAAAAATGGCTTGTGGGCCGTTTGTAGCCTTCCTGCACCTCAAAAACAGCATCATCTCAGCTCATTAGCATGTGTTTGACGCTGAGACAAACTTGACATTTTTTAGGACTTTATCTAACAAAAATACAAACATTTTTTTCTTGACAATATTATTATTATTATTATTATTATTATTATTTACAAATATTTTAACTGCAACATTGAATTGCTTTTGGGTATGAAATGTACTATATAAATAAAGCTGCCTTGTCTAACTTCACAGTACATGTGACCACAAACTCATTGACTTTTTCTATAAGCTTCAACCACGTGTACTAAAACAACATGGACCCATGTTTGCATTCTTGTTGCTGAAGATTAACTAAAATTTATTTTCAAGACCCTGAAATGATAAAGCCATCAATCCAACAATCCTAAAGATTTTGATGTATTTTGTGCCTTGAATTCTTTTAAATAGATTTATGGATCCTTTTCTATAAGAACAATTTATCTTTCATTAACCCTTTAAAGCCAAAAATATGAAATAATAATGGTCGAGAATTTAAAACTGAGTTATTTATAAGCTAATTTTGATATAAAAATATACAACAACCGGTTTATTGTAATATTTACAATAAACAGTGTAAGTTCGGCACTGACACCAGATCTTCCACCAGAGGGCAGTAGAGGTGCATGGGACTGAAAATAGCAGGTTTTAAATGGATAAATGACTACGAATGAATAATTAATGACCTATAAATAACACGATTTAAAGATTTGTTAGAATGTGTAAACACGAATAGAAAGATTAAAAAAATATTTATTCTTTAAAACGACATTGCAGACTAGAAGAGGAAAAAACTGCAATAGACATTTAAACCAGAGGGTGGCGCTAATGCAGCTTAAAGTTTGCTAACTGACGTCAAACTCCAACGAAGAAGTCCACCAGAGGAAAATGGCGGCGTTCGGACGGTTCTCGCAGATGTTGTGGAGGTCTTCTTTGACCCAAACCCGGCGTCAGCTTTCTGCTGCCGCCGCCGCTGGACATGGCGATTCCGGTAATCGTTAGACTTCGTTTTATCTCTGTGGTTGTTTATTTTAATTCACTTAAAAAGTAAACTGTCATTTTATGACTGTGACCTTGCTGAGCTAGCGTTAGCTCCCCCCTTCACTTCCTCGAGTCCCAGCACGTAGACACCTCAGACATAATAATATGTAACTTAGGCTGTCTTAAACTTGATCTAGGTTAAGAAAAATAATAAATATTCTGTTTCATTTTAGTTTTTTGTGTTAAAGCTGAAGGAGTCACGAAGAAAGCTAAACTAAGGAACACCAACCTTATCGATGGTGGTTCATTCAGTGAGGATCACGAAGAAACATTTTAAATAATTTTGATATCATGTTAAATGAAAATATGGCCAATGACATTGAAATACACGATTCCCTCGTGTTTAGCATTAGTACAGTGGATTATATTATACACTTTGTAAATAGATCGAATACATTTCTTAACAATCAACTCTATAATTGTCTAATCTCAGATTAAGAATAACTCAGAGAAAACACCATCAGAATCTGAAAGACTTTAAATTTAGTAAAGGCTTTCCCAGTCCACACTTGTAATAATTGATTTTAAAAATGACTTGTAATTATTCTGAGACCGGTGCGTTTAAATTTTAAGCATATATTTTGTAAAGCTGTTTGCTACAGATGTCAAAAATGTTATTTGAGTTCTGAACTCACACTTTCAAATTATTCTGAATGCAACAAAACACATGAACATTAGACTCATGATCACTGCTGCTGTGACTGCTTTAAGCTGACAATCACACAAGAAAAATAACAAAACATGGTCTTAATTAAAATTTACAATACTGTTGCTCTGTATCCTTTTAACTGAAATGTTTGATCCAAAACCAGCAGGTTCCAGTATCAGAGGGTGTAGATCTACATTATATTTATAGAATTATGTTTTTCTTCACAGTTAAAACATGGAAGATACTCACCTTTGTGGTCGCCCTTCCTGGTGTTGCTGTGTGCATGTTGAACACATTCCTGAAAGAGAAGGAGCACGGCCATGATGCTCAACCAGAGTTTGTTCCTTACACCCACCTTCGCATTCGCACCAAGGTCTGATTGTTGAATCCTTTATTATTTACCATAACCAACAATCTCACTATCCTTTTGATATTTTTGTCCTAATGCTTTTTCCCTCCTTCTCATACAGCGATTCCCATGGGGAGATGGAAACAGAACCCTTTTCCACAACTCTCATGTGAATGCCCTTCCTGATGGGTACGAGGGGCATGAAGAGTAAACCCTCTAGACCTCATAACGGGCCCAGTACTTTCCAGAGTTTGTTACAGGACCACACTCCTTTCTACAGCTTATTTTCCTGTCTAGTTTTCATTTGTTTTCCCTCTGTGCTCATCATGGGGCACCTGAATCAATAATTCCACTGTTCTGGACCATTAAACTAAATGTCAGCTTAAATTGAATAAACATTAAAGTAACTAAAAGTGCTTTTGGAACAATTTTATTTATTTATATTTCTGTCTTTGATGGTTTTTGTTGTTTTGGGTTTTTCACTTTCGGTTTTATGGTAACTTTAGCAGAGAAAGCACAGGTTTATGCAATACGTCTCATAATAATACGTAGCTTACCCAGGTCAGGTTTTCCTCATCAGAGCTGAGTGAGCTGTCTGTGATCCGCCAGATTAATAAAGAACAGTTGCAATTTCAAAGTAGGACTCATGCACCGTGTCTGAGAGAGGAAATGGAACTGGTCCAACAAAACTGCTGTAAGTGCAGCCCTAAAAGAAACCATGCCTGAAACAAGCTATTGTGTGTATTATCAATAACACAAACAATGGATTCTGTTAAATGGTAAATCTACAGACAGCACAAGCAGATATTGGATCCAAGTTGGCACAAACTGTCGCAACAGGTTTAAATATACTATAAACATTGGTGGGGACATATCCCTGATGTCCCCGGTTAAAATGATGGCCATGGTTGTGCGTGAACTTAACTAGAGCAAATTAGCCTGAATTATGTTCTATATGTAAAAGTTTATTTAGATGTTTTAATAAACTTGATTTTTTCTAAACTTGCAGTTAAAAGTTTTGAGAACTGTAGTGAGGAGTAACATCAAATACAAAAGCATCACCGTGGAATAAATGTATTTTCTTGTAATTATTATTAAAACAGATGCTCTTATACAAAAAAGAAACTCAGAAGAGCTCAAATCTTTTAGCCGTGTTGATCAGACGGAGCTTCTGCAGTGAGGATTTTCAGAACTGGAACATCTGAGGCAAGGCAGCATTATTTGTATAGCACATTTCATACACAGGCAATTTAATGTGCTCAAATGAATAATTTAATATTTATTAAAAAAAAAATATATATATATATATATATATATATATATATATATATATATATATATATATATATATATAAAGATCAGACTTGAGACAGCTGGTATGGGGTTACAGAACAGCATCCTGGTCCAGCTGGCAGCCCCCCCTCCTGAGCCAGGACAATACGGGCTTTAATCCTGATAATGGAAACTTGGGGTTGCCAAGGCAAAAGCGTGTTATCCTGCTGAAGGTTGTTTTCAGCAGCAATTGTTTATATGATCTTAACACCAGCAGCAGCAGCTCCTGTCTGATCTGACGTGACGCGTGGTGACACGTGACCCGGGCTTTGTTACAGACCCCGCCTCTTTCACGTGAACGCGCCTAAAGCCGAATTAGAAAATCCTGGGTTAACAAAGCTTTGTCGATATATTTCCTAAACAAAGCGGTCCCTCTTCCCTCGCGTTCAGCTCTTGGACGACTACCGGTGACGTGACGGGTGCCGTATCCACCTGCCTCATGGATCCGGCTCGGTTCTGCTCCGATTCACGGCAGCGGGCTACGATTTGATTAGTAAATCTTGTATTGAATCATCTCGGATAACTGCGCGCTCACGCTCCGCCATCCAAGGGGAGACCAATCGCACGCCGCAACCCGGATCAGAATGATGAGCACAGATAGAGGTGAGCAGACCTCGATGGGGATGATGTCCTAACTCAGAGAGATAACAACACATATAAATGACTTTTAAAACTCTCATAAGTTTACATTCACAGCTCATCTGTTGTGTCTGTAGATTTGCAGTTACTTAGAAAACAGGAGAGAGCACATTTCTTCAGCTCCAAAGAGCAGGACCTCGTTCTGAAGTTGTATGAAGAGGAGAGAGAAATCTTAACAGCTAAATCCAACACCACCAGCGCCTCTAAGCTGCGAGAAGAAGCCTGGCAGAGGATTGCTGACAAAATAAATGCGTAAGAACTATCAGTGTGTTAAACTGTTGTAATTAATCACGTGTCTGTCTGGACACAAACATTTCTCATAAAATGTTCAGGACTCTGAAGTTTAAACATCAGAGGGAGATCAGAGCTATCGGGCCCCAAATGGACACATTTCACACAGATGAATAAAAGCACACCTCCCATCAGGGGCCTTCTTCCTGGGGCCACAACCATAATGGGCCAAGTCATGCAACATGGGTGTTAAATCATCACTTCAATCAGGGTCTCATAGCAGCAATGTGATTCATACTTAATATCTGATATTACTATACGATATGTAGCCTAAATAAACACAGAAAAACTAGAAATCTTTACTAAAATGTAGTCATTTAGAGGACAATGTGATCAGAGGTCAGTCATTGTTGTCAAATATTTTAATGTATATTATTTAATCACATCACCATCATACTTAGGTGTATTTTTTAGTATCTGCAGATGTAATTTTCCAGACCAGTTTATGATAATGCTTATTTTTTATATATTTTTTCATTTAAATTGATGCAAATAAATAAACATTAGTTGCCACAATGCTCATACTTGATTTCTAAAGAAAATCCATTTCTAGCAAAACCCTATGTGAAGTCATCAGATGTGGTTTGGTGAATAAAGTGGTTTGCTACAGTCACAAATCAAATCTAATGCTCCACTAAAAGACCCGCCCCCCTCTGCCTCTGATTGGTTCAGATTGTGACCCAGCAGCTTTCTGGGCCAAACTTGAACAGCCTGATGAACACACAATAGGAATATGAGCCTATTGATATAGAAGCTCAGCTTTATTACTTCAGTGCATGAGAACTGTCGTGTTGTGTGTTCATATGTGAGACCTCAGAGTCCTGCTGCTGCGAGTGTTTTATAATAGCTCATATATCAGGATTTGGCTTATGAATGACATACAGTTGGGTTTGTTTTCGTGACTTCCAGGGTTTCCGACAGCGGCTACAAACGGACATGGCAGCAAGTAAAGATCAAGCACAAAAACATAACCCAAACAGGTATTCTCACATAGAAGCGTCCATCTTTAGTGTTTTAAATGCACCTTCTGAATGTGGCCCCTGCTGCTGAGTGATTTAAACTCATCACGGTGCATTTTCAACACTATAACAGCTTCCTCTTGAATATGTCTCTGAGCAGCAAAAAGGAAAAAGGTCGACACTCTAAGGACCGAGGGGGGGTCGGTGTCCCCGTCTCTAAACTCAGCAGAGGATGATGTGATGCATGGCAGGGAAAACACGCTGAGGGTAGAGGTCCTACCTGGAGGTGCCTGTATTGGCCCCATGACTGGATCGGACAGCTCTCTTATGAGTGGTAAGGCTTATTCAGCTGTCTTAGAGTTTTAATTCACCGTAGATAATCTTAATGCTGTCCCCGCCGTGAAAGTGTCTGGACATCCAGTCCTTCTCCTGCCTGTGATGAAGACTGAACAAGAGAGCCTGAGCGGCGATGAGACGGACATCAGCGACACTCACTGTGAAGGGGTGAGTGGGTGCACCCTCTTCAGAGCTGTCTGACTTTAGTTACCTAAATATGTTGCTCTTTTATTTAAGGAAGTGCAGAACTGCCGTTTCCAGGAGGCGGGTGGATCAGCTGAAGCTACAGCTGGTGTCAAAGGTGGAGAGGTAAGGTTCAGCATCAGCTCATGAAACCGACCCAAAAGAAAGAAGATAAGAGCACTTCTGTTTCTTGTGTTTTGTCCACAGAAGCAGACGGATGACATAAAAGCCCTTTACTGCGCTTACCTCAAAAAGGAAATGGAGAACCGGGACCAGGAGATGGCCTACAGAGCACTAAAAATGAGGAAACTGGAAAAAGAAATCCAGTTACTTGATAAACAGCTGATGTGACTGAAATATGAGTTTTTACATCTAACAACTGCAGTGATCAGCAGTGATGAATAATTTCACCTGTTGTGTTGCTTCATAGGTTATCATCACTCACCTGAGGTAATGTCTCATGTAGTTCCACCATTAGGTTGCTTAAAGCGACGGTATATGTGAGACCTGTGCCGTACTGCAACATACATGCTAACGTATTTATGCTGCTTAGGGAAGGGTGTTTAACGGCTGAAATCTACCATCTAATGATGCTTCAACACCGTTTTAGTTGTGTTGACTCGGTGGATTTAAAGTTGAAGCCATTAAAGAATATTTTCTTCCGTTTTTAGCTTCACGTTTGAAGAAACTCAGTTGGATCAGAACTAAAATCCATGGATCTTCGTCTGTGCTGCGTTTTAGGACATTTCATTTTGCATTTTTATTTAAATTATACTGACAAATAAAGAATCAGTAGAGACACAGCTCCAACCGGCTCTAGTTTAGAATAAATAAACCAATAACAGACAGTGATTGTAGGAACCGGTGTACTAGGAGGCAATAAGTAGTTATTCGTTTTCGACATGTTATTTTAGTCACTTAGGTTTCTGATCATAAACAAACAAAACTTGTTTACTTAGATGCAGGACAGTAAAAACTTGTCTTTGTTTAGTTTAATGTAATCACATTACAATGACACAGTTAGATTAAACCTCTCCCGAGCAGTGCCTGTGGAGTGACCGTCCTGGGTGGTAACTCCCATTCTTAAGAATGGGCACCAACCAGAGAGCGTGTTTGAAACGTACTCCTGAACCTCCCTGTCAAATGTCAAGATGTGTGGAGGGTTTGGAATCTCGTCTCTGCTTTTTACAGATGATGTTTTCCTCTTAGCTCCATCAGACTATGACCTTCAGCTCCTGCAGGAGAGGGTTGCAAGTTGGAAATGAAGTAGCTGGGAGGAGAATCTGCACCTCCAAATCTGAGGCAACGGTTCTCAACTGGAAACTCCAGGAGGAGTTTAAGTTTCCTTTGCAGGATGGCTGAGCTCAGCTTTAGAGTCAGGATGAGGAGCTGGGACGTCCAGGAGGGACTGGGATACAGCCACTTCTCCTCTACGTTGAGAGGAGCTAGCTGAGTTGGTTGGGTAGGATGCCCGAGCCTCCCAGTGGAGATGTTCTAGGCAGGGATGCCCTGGCTGGGGCCGAGCTACGACATGCTGGAAGGATTATATCTTTAGGTTGGTCTGGGAACGCCTCAGGAGCGGGCAGAGGTAGCTGGGGAAAGGACAGACTGGGCTTCCTGGCTGCTGCATCCATGACGTTTATCTCTGATGAGCTGTAGAAGATGACGACTCTGATTCCACCAACAGCAGCATGCATGTTTTACCTGCAGAAAGTTTTTCTATAAATGCCCCCAAAAAAGTTTCCAGAAGTAAAACTCTCTAAAAATATAACGGACTGCCCTATAATCTGAAAACTTGGCATTTTTATTTATTTAAAGCATTTTTGTCATATTTAAACCAAACAGACTGATTTTAATTCAGATCATTTTATTTAAGTTTATGTGGATGAAAGTATTGTTCAACGTGTATTTTTAATACTACATTTTTTATGGACTTTCTGGATTACAGAATAAATTATTTTTAAAAGGCAGCTCTTTATTGAAACAGTTACAAAAATGTTTGTCCAGTTTCTACTTAAAGGGACATTTTAGCCACTTTCAAGTGTCTTTTTTTGTAAAAAGGATAAATAATCACTTTCTGTTTCGTGTTAACATCTGGCAAAACGGATGAGCTAACCGCTAGTTCTAGCAAAGCCAATAAGGCTTATTATCTTAAATAGTTTATGCAGTTTTAATTAATAGCTATCACAAAAATGTTTAAACCTCCATCCAATCCACATGTCATGGTCAATCACGGCATAATTATAACCACCAACGTTGCCCTTCTGGGGCATCAAAGGCCTGAAATAACAGTGTCATGTGAAACTGACAGATTTCTGCTATAAGCTTTAGAAAAGTGAAGCTCTTTTACAACTGGAGCAGAGGAACGTCTACAATGTTTTCAAAGATGTGGCTTGATGAGGGTCACTGATAATCTTGGGTAATAGTGATCGGACAGAACAGTGGCACCAAAACAAAAATCACAGCATGATTTCAGAAGTTTCATTATACTATTTCAATGTAAAGGTTATTTAATGCAATCCGTGATATAGTTTGTTTTTGGTTATTGTTTTGCAAAAATCTTTGCAGAAGTCAAAAAATGCAAATTTCAGTAATGTAGTGCCCCACTGAAGCCTGTTTTCTCTTATATTTATAGAAAATATCAAGCATGTAAGACAATTTTTACAAGGTGACAATAATTTATTGAGGAGGCCATTGGCCCCTCTCTCCTGACCCCACTAGGGGGCGTCACTGCATTAGAGTAGCTTATCCATATTTTCTGAATTAACCTAACTCTTATGCAGATAAACATGTGTATAAACCATATATAATTAATTGTAAATAAGTATAATGCAGGTTTTAAGATGGTATAAAACTTTATAAAATGATTTTTCCTGAGATTCAGGATTGGGGCAGATTTAGGACGACAGTAACACACTTTGGTCGTGGCCACTCCTTAGATCATGATTTCTGAAGGATGCAAAAGCTGTTTATCCAAACTGAGGCCATGCAAGAATAGACAATGATCATTGTTGATAACATTTTCGCAGAAAAAACTCCAAAATTAGTGAAAATATCGCTAAAACACTCATATATATATTATACAGTATAGTACTAACAAGTGTTTTCAGGATTTGTTGTAAGTCTTGTGTTTATTTTCAGAATATTCCATCTAGAACTTTTAGAGCATGGAAGGCCACTGTCCTACGTGTCTTCAGAAACATGAGAATCACCCACTGATTCAAACCTGGTGTGTTGGTGCAGGGAAACATGAAAAAACACAGGTAGCAATCCCCTGGTGCACCTCTTATTTCTACAGACACTGATGCACCTCCGCCGCCCTGACTGCCAGTGGAGGCCCGGGACGTCTGCCCGCTCAGAGAGCCCCGCATGCGGGAGAAACCCCAGCATGCAGCCCAGGCTAAATAACCGCCCGTCTCTGCTGCACAGCCACAGAATGCACCGCGAGCCGCTGTCTATCGGTTAAACATGAAGGCTTTAGCAGCGCGCGTTCACGTCCCGCTCGCGCAAACACGACCAATCGAGCACCGAACAACGGATCATAAGAGCGTAAAACACAAGTGAGACAGGCTTCTCAATAGAGCTGCTGCATTATATCACCCTCAAAAAGTACATATTCTTTAAAAAGTAATGAATGTGGTTTATTTTATCTTCCGAATGTAAATGAATTTACTTTCTTCCTGCATCAACATTTTTAAGCTTTCTCAGTCAACACCTAGATTTATATGTCGATGGTCAACACCCAGGTGTTTCAAAGCTTTCAGTAGTCTTCCACAAATCAAACAACTATTGTCTGTCTACCCCCAGAGAATATGTGACCTATTAAACTTACTTTTATCTCTCTTGGATAAAGATTTAATTGTTAGTAACTACATTTATTTAAGGATGCTTTGATTTTTAAAGAATTTGAGCAACAACTATTGATCTGATCATCTGGGGGCCTGTATTTAAACATGCCAGATCAATGTGCACTGTTGCTAAACCAAACCATTGAAGCCATCAGAAGTCTTACAGACCTACTGACCTAATAAACACGTAGTAATTAAGTAGTGTAGAATTTGCAGCTAGACAACCACTTGGTTGAAAATGCATAATATTTTGAAGTCCTATTATTATATAAAAAAGGTTCTAGAAAATTTCTCTGAGTTCATTTATCAGTAGCATATATAATTGCAGAAAGTGTGACACAAATTGAAATAAATGTATTTATTACATTTTCTTTAGCACGAACGTACAGCTTAAAAAATCTCGAAGTGAAATGTTTGTGAATGACGCACTAAATTGTCCTTCGTCGCCCCCCGTACTTTCACATGACTTCCTCTCCGTGTGACTGACCTGCATTCCTCTGGTGCCAGAGTCGGACTGACAGAAGTGGTTTGTCTTCACGAGGAAAGCAACAAAACAAGCGTTAAGTTGAGAACTCTACGAGTTCTAGTCTTGTTTTTATGTTAGCTTTAGCGCAGCTAGCTAACTGTGGCTTTTAGGAACTGAAATATTTATTTGTTCTGCCAGAAGACAGAGTTGAGCTACATGGATTCACTGTAACCTATGGCTGAGCTTATGCCGCCAGACACAAGAAGGTAAGATGTAGTTTTATAATTTATTAGTGAACACACACCGGTGCACTCTGGGGATTGTAGTCTGTGTAAGTCATCTTTACAGAAAACCTACTCTGTTCTTAGAAATAGAATGGCTCATTGACAACCTTGAGCTCTTCACAAGTTGTAATTCCAGCCCAAGTCACCAGAATGTTTATCTTTTATTTTGTGCACCAGGTGTACTTATTTCTTCCTCTATGATGGCTCCAAAGTTAGAGGAGAAGGAGATCCTACAAGAGATGGAATCTGCTACTTTTACCCTGAAGAGGTCAGACTCACACAAACTGTTACCAAAAAAAGTTTTAATGTGTTCAAGCGGATAAGGAGCTTAATGTTTAGCCCCAGATGTTGTTGTTTATCTTATATGTCTAATACTTTATGTCAGACACCCTTAGATAAACAGGAGCTGATGTGTGGACAGCTGGCAGGTGTGAGCCGGTGTGTGTCCGAGCTCTCCTCCTCACCTGTACACACACTCAGGCTGCGGCGATGCAAGTTTGCCATTCACATGAAGGAGGATTTCTTCTGGGTGAGTAGACTCCAACTTCTAAAACCTTATGATGATTAAACCTGGGATGTGTCTCTTTATAACTATGTTTACTTTGTGAAGTGCCTTGAGACGACTCTTGTCGTGATTTGGCGCTATATAAATAAACTGAATTGAATTGAATTGAATAACCTCCAAGGCTCTGGGATGCTCCACTGAAGTCCCTACCGTGAGTGTGTGTGAGCTCCTGGATCACCTCATCAACATCTTCTGTTTTTATAACGGCTCCGTTCGCCAGAGCTACCAGGTGAGCCTCCTGCTGTCTAAACCGTTCTCTAGTAGTCTTATGTTTTGTTGTTTGGACTTAGCTATGCATCTTTAAATTCAAAGTTATTGAAACATTAAATAAGTCATGTCTCAATGCGTTTCCTAATTAGATTTTCTTTCCCATTGTAGCTTAACAGTAGAGAAATTCTGGCAGCTCAGTGGGCGCGGTACCTCTCACATGTGCAGTCAGGACCTTCAGAGATTTACAACATCTTCAGATGTTTGAGGACCATTGACTCGACCGCTGTACGTACACACTGTTGTCACAGTTCTGCTATTGACAGGTTGCTGTTTTTTGTGTGCTGCTGCGCAGAAGACAGGATGTTGTGTAAGAGCTCAGAATGTCTCTGCAACAAATGGTTCAAGCACTCAGAGTGAGTTTGCACACGGTCTTACTTCAGACATCCACTGAGTGGTGAATAAAAAAAGGATAATCCAAAATAATGTCTAATTATGTGACGATAAAACCAAAGTAAATGTATTGTTGGCTTCTGACAGCACTGAGGTAGCAACAAAATACTTTGTGTGTCTGTTGTGGAAATGTACAGCTTTTGGAACAACATGAAGATAAGATCATTTATTTTCAGTATAAAGGTCTTGCCTGACATCTCTGTCTGGTCACACCCCTTCTATGTGAGCTACAAAAAACACCACTCCTGGTTCCAGCTTTAAAGCTACAATCCAGTTTTCCTCCTTTCTGGATTGATGTATGCTCATAAATGGCTCCATGCTAGAGTCCTGCTCAGATTAAATGTCCATTGGGACGTAGCAACATGCATCCCTGCTGAGATTAGCTGTCTTTAACATCAGATTTCTTGTTTTAATCCCAATTCGACAACTAGAAGTTGTTTTCAAATGTGCAAACTCCTCCGTTCCCAAACATTTAGTGCTCTTGACTCTTTAACCTGCAGGCCAGCTGCTTGGGCATATTTTAGTCCCTGTATGTTATGATCTCTAAAAATACGAGGATGTTTGAATAAGATGTTAAACTTTATTATTTTTAATTACTGTTTCCTTGAGGTTGATTTTTTTTAAACATGCCTAATTTCTAAACAATGAATTAGTTTCATCTTCTGATGTACTGTTGCACAGATTATCTCAAATTATCTTCTAACGTTCAAATAAATGCTGGATTGAAATGTTTTAATCTACATCCCAACTTTTTCAGATACTGACTTGTGTTTATTTTACCTTCAGGTTATATTTTTGTTATTTTGTCAGTATTTATGTTTTCTATCATAAACCATTCTGAGGCAACACTTGAACAGATCCTGTATCTGAAACGTAGCCATACTGGTTTCTTGATCCCAGGTCGACCCACTTCTCCTCCTCAAAGCCGCCCTCATTCTTCAGGCGTGTCAGCGATGCCCTCTAGTGCTGATGGGCTGTATTCTTTTTAGAGGGAGGTGAGTTGACTTTTTGAAACGATTCACCTTCTTATTTTCTTTATGAAAAGTTCTAAACTCTGATCTTTCCCCTCCACCTTTCAGAGTTGTTAGTACGCAGATGTCTCCACAGCTCACGATGAAGGTCATGGTTCAGGAAAGTGAAACGTACACAAAGGTAGGACTCAGAATCATTTACTAAAAGAACAGTTTCAACCTGGTTTTTACAACGAAAAATGTTCCAGCCTCATTTGTGCAAAATATTTCACATTTACACTCGAGGCTGAAGCTTTCCACACAAACTCTGTCTTCTTTATTTAATTAATTCTCTAGAAGAGCCTAAATCTCACCAGCCAGTGATGTTGATGCTTAATGATGAATTGATGCCTAAAATACCAAACTGGAAGTCAGATGTTGCTGTCTTGTCGAGTTATGACATGCACGTGTGAAACTGTTGATTTGGCCACAAAGAGGAAATGAAACTAAACCGACTTGAATCAGCTGAGGTTGGAGAAATATCCTGGATGACGATTTCATTTATCTCTTAAGCTTAGTTGGTGATATCAGTTTTACTATTTGAGTTAAAAAAAAAAACTTCATACACTGAAAAATGCAATCCTTCAGGATTCCTAGGAGTTATATGTCAGAATATTTGTGCAGGTTATTCCGCTCTGGTCCTCAGAAATGTTCATAGTCCCGGAGCTTAGCCGCCTGTGTTGGACGACTCTGGGCAGAACCAGGCAGAACCATGGGGACATGCAGAGATCCAGGCTGGAATTATCAGCCTATAGGGTCTACTTCTGAGTGCTCTCACAAGCACAGCCCAAGGTGGTTCTAGCCTGAACCCTTAAAAATAAATCGAATTGTTATCTCTACATGCAATTGCAGCAGAAAGTGTTAGATTCAATTGCATGGTCAGGAGATGAAAAAACAGTTTTATTTGAATAAAAATATTACATAATGTAGCTTTAATTATAAATGTCATCATTTTATTTTATTTAAGCCCCAGAGGTCAAATGGAGCGAGCACCTCCAGCTCAGCAGGGAGTCCTGTCAGCTCCACAGCTGTGTTCCTGACCACTTCTGAACTTCAGTACCTGCAATCCACTCCTGTCAACAAAAACGTCAGGTAACAATCTCTCTCCCTCTCTCGCTCTCGCTTGCTGTCTCTGAAATTCAATCCCTCTTTTTGAGAAAACACATTTTGCTTTAATACGCTTGTTAAAGCAACATCCCTGAGTCTTAAACAGTTTTCTGCCCTCCAGCCCTTCCTCCCCTCCCCTCCGAGACGCTCCCCCCAAAAAGACCCGCCTTTCCAGAACGCTATCAGACACACCTTCCACTGGGTCGGAGCCATCTCATCTTCAGCCTCCCCAGAAGCGATCTTTCAGCCCTCACATGTCAGAATCAGATGACTCGTTGTTCAGCCCTGCTCCATCACAGAGCTCTGCTGATTCACCCAACACCTCTCCTCAGCCAACGAGGAGTCCACTCCCAAATGGAGGACACACTCATGAAACTGAGCACAAGCTGTCTCACCATCACAGTTTCAAGAGTGATGGAGGCAGCTCCGTGTTTGAGGAAAACCAACATCTAAACGGAGACGATGTGAATGGAGATGCTGCCTGTAGGATGGTGCTTGACCTCCAAGGAGCTGATTCTGGGAATGAGCAGTCACGTGATGCTCAGATGGTGGTAGGAGACAGTGGAGTCTGCTGTAGGAAGGCTAAATGCCACAAGGCAGAGTCCAAACACCATCCTCCTCCTCCTCCTCTCACGTGTGCTTTTGACAGCTTGGAGGAGAGTCCACTGATCCCCATGATGCTTTACATGCACCGGGTCAACGGCTTGGTTCTGGCTCTGCTGGTGGAGCCCCGGTTCATGAGTGATGCTGTTTCCATGGAGGAAGTGGTGAGAAAATCAAATGCTGTCATTCTTGGACTACAGAGGAACTATTTTGGTGTATTTTGTAATAAAATGAAGAGTTTCATGTTTGTGTTTAGTACCACAGCAGCCTGGCTTCTCTCAACGGACTCGAGGCCCATCTCCGGTCCATCACTGCGGGGACTCCAGGCACTTCGGGCCAATACATATTTGCCCATTATGACTGCATTCAGAGCACTCTGACAAGTAATTTTATCTGACTCTGATCACTCAGTTCTTTCATTCACTTGTTTTAATTCTGCTGCCTAGGTGAGCCATCTCTGGGTAGAAAGCTTCACTAGTTGTCTTTGCATGAGCTAACCAAAGGAGCTAACAGATAACCAGTTAGGCTCTGATCAGCATTCCTTTGTGCAGCAGATTTGGTCGTCCACGTTAATGGTCCTCTGGTATTGTGTGTCCCTGCAGCCAACGTGTCTGGCCGATCAGGAGGAGCCCTGGAGCATCCTTTTGTCCGAGCCACATCTCTTCTCCACTCGCATTTCTGTGACACTGAAACTCTGCAGGAGGCTATTATCAGGTCAGCTCGGCTGCTATGTGCTGGTGGTCGGGGGAGTACTTGTTCTAAGGAGAAGTAGGGGGGTGGTAGTGTGTTTTTTTCACTTTATCATGTGTATCATTTACATCATCTCAATTTTTTATACTTGAATGGAACCCCTCTTTGTTGTTTACATGTCGGTTTCTCTTCTATGCATCACAATGTTCATGCTTCAAATACCAACGTCCGAGTCGGTTTTCACCCCAGGAATGCCGGCGTTGCCGTGTACGGAACCCGCAGCGTGGCGCAGGAGACGTACTTCCAGCAGCACAGTGGATCTCTGAGGAACTCTGGGATCCCTAACCAACAGGACAGCGCCTTCTCACTGCCCAGCAAAGCCCGGCACAGACTGCTGAAACACGGAGTTAACCTGCTGTGAGTGCATGGTGCCATCCTGCCTGCAGTCAGTGCTCAGAGGAATAAAAAAACAATTCTGCCACAAAAGAAACACTGATTTCACTTTCATGCATTTTTAAAGCTTTTCACAGACAGTATCACAATTGTAACTGAAAAGGTGATTGTTAAATTCAAGGTGGACAAGTTTTAATTTGTTTGGACCCAAATGTAATTTTTGCTGAACTCAACAATAATAGCATCACTGTAGAGTCATAACTGTTCTATCACAAGTGTTTGCACACATTTTGCAACATTTTCACATTAGTTATGCTTAGAAATTATTGATGTAAAGTTGTTTTTGCATTCAATGATAAATGTTTATCCTTTTTGACAAGTTAATTTGTACAGTTGTGCTTTTCTTTGCTTGATCTCACACACACACACACACACACACACACACACACATCCTTGTACTTATCTCGTAGTGAGGACCATCCATTCACTTCCATTCATTTTTTTTTTATTTTAGTGACTGTATTATGCCTAACCCTAACCATAACCAGTGTTGCTGTATTCCTAACCCTAGCCTCAACAAAAACTTAATTCACACCATACCTCTAAACCCAACAGGCAAGCTTTTAAAAAAATGAGAACCACAAAAATGTCCTCACTTTGAAAAATGTCCTCACTCTGTTGGTAAAAAAATTTTTGGTCCTCGGTATGTAGTAAATACAAGAACACACACACACGATCCTGCTCTCAGGCCTCATTTGAACCATCTTGATGAATCTTGATGTCAAATGTGTGTTTTGTTTATTTTACACAGCTGTTACTTGTAGAAGTGAGTTTGATGTCCTCAGATTTGAAGTCCATGTGAGCAGCTTTTGTAGCTTCTTGTTTTTAGGAGCCGCAGGGTCCCTGTCGGGTGAGTTTCATTGTTTTTCACATTTGCTTTGAGGCCTGGTGCTGAAATGACTGGAAGATGTGCGCAGGCGCAGTTCAGCCAAACTCATAATGTGAATCATTTGTCCAGCCGGTGCTATAGGATACCTGCTGTAAAGGATTTTGCTCGTAGAGATCCAAAACTGGAATGATTAGAGTCATTAGTGTCTGAATTTGAATGGAACAGGCCGACCCGCTTTGGGGCGCCTCATTATGCACGCGCATTGAAAGAAAGCAGTGGGGGTCAAATGAGTGGTTAGGGGCACGGACAAAAAGAGAAGGGGCAGGGACTGAGAAGGGTCAGGATTTAAATTTGGACCCATTGTCAGAGGGGATATAAGGCACGGAGCGCAGACCTCGGGGAGCGGGCACAGGAGCAGACAGGATTTAGGATGGCCGCCAACATTTGGATTGCCTTATTTTTCTTCTCATTTGTGACAAGTGACACTGGAGTACTGGGTCACGCAGTGGACACACTTGGATTTTTGGCACAGGCTTCTAAAGGTGCGCATGAGTCTGCTGGAGTAACTTTACGCACAGGCTCGCCTTTGCGCTGGAGGCGCGGGGCCGCCGAGGCGCACCGGGAGCGCTGCGAAGAGCTGGAGGCGCCTTGGCTGGAAAACACGGAGCAAGCTCCAGAGGAGGAAGGGACCACGCTGCTGCAGATCCGTGTGCGGCCCCTTTCCTCTGGACCCTCGCATGGTTCTGTTTTCCCTGGGAAGTCTCTGTACAGCTTCATCCGACGGGTTTACCGATGCTGTCAGGAGGGCGGAAACTGCAGGAGCGTTAAAGGGACCCAAGGTCGCTTAAGAGGAGGTAAGAGATCAGCACGAGCACCATGAGAGATCAGTTATACCCAATTAGACAAGATCTACATGTCATCTTTGGGCGGAATTCGTCAGTTAATGGTTACAAAACATGAAGCTTTCTGACATTTCACCTTTACTACCAAAATAAAAGCCGTGAAGATGTTGAAGGCCTGGTGATCCAGCCCCCGCAGAGCAAATCAAAATAATCATCAAGCTGAAATCATAGGTGTTGGTTTCAGTTTGACTTAGCATCAAATTCAGAGGTTATTCCCCAGTATTAAAGATAATTCTGACTAAACAATAAAAGCAAACACAAGATGAGGATGAATTAGTTCTTTGCTCATGATAAATGATGCCAGAGAAAAGGATGAGCATTGATAAACAGCTGCACACAAACCAAGCAGCAACACGAGTTCATTAGACTGTTTCTGAAGAGTGAGTCTGAAAAGCATTAATGACTTGATTGCTGCAGTTGCAGAGAGAACTCTTATCTGCATACAAATGAGACTCAGCTGGCCTAATGGCTCCACCAAGGTTTGTTTAAGTATCCAGCTGAGAGATTAACAAGTCAGGAGTGAAAACATCACCCTGATCCCTGGGGCTTTTGGGGGAATTGTGATGCTCTGTGGCATGAAATGCTGGCTTGACTCTTTTTTTGTCCTCACCAGGAACAGGTGTGGAGCTTGTCTTCACCAAGGAGATGCTATCACTGTCCATCTCTAGGGCCGAGCTCCACCTTCAGCTTTCTAACCCACAACATCTAGATGTACTCCCCATCATTCCATTCATGGCAAAGCGTAACTTCCCTACAAGGTAAAAGGCTCTGTTCCCCAAACTGCTCATTGTGACTTTATCTGGCCTGGTTTTAACAGTTTCTTCACATCTCCCCTAGGTACAGTTTGACCTCACTGGGAAACACACTGGAGCTGAGAGTGGACCTGCTGTTCCTGTTCCATCATCTGCAGGAGGCAGCAGGTGGTGCAGGCCGAGGCTCCAGCTTGGTAAACAGACGGCGGGTGAGGCTGTTCTCTAAGGAGGACCAACCAGGTGAACAACCCTCCTTTGGAGTTCTGCAAGACATTGATGGTGACATGTGGGGGGATGGAGTTGTCTCCACACTGCCAGCTCTGGACCTGGGCTTGATTCTGGGCTGCAGTCGGGCTGGAGCAGGGATCCCCTGTGAGAGAGGCGGCGTTCACCTCTCACACACACCGTTTATAGCTCTATACTACAGACGGAGTTAAGACTTCTGAATCTGACCACGAATATATATAAAAAAAACTTTAGGGGATCTTATGCACTTCAATGTTAATTTTATTTATGTTTTTCAAACTCAACACATAAATGTATATATATCTAAATGTGTAAATAGTGTTTGTGTCACTCTTTGGTGATTAAAAGTTTTACGAGTGGCTCATGTTAAAGGTGTGTGGCCTCTGCACTCACTGGATGTGTTTGGTCCGATTTGTTCAGCTGTTTCACGTATTTTACATAAGACCTCCTATTTAAGGAGGTTTAACAGCTGTCAGGAAAACACCTGAACAAGCTGCAGCACTTTGCTAATCCCTGACAGATTCTTTTGAGCACATTTTTGTGAAAAAGCTAAAAATATTTACCACCTTTAGTTAACTTCCTCAAAAGCCTCAACACAGAGAAATAGTGTTTCTCAATCTCAAGGAACCTCGCCTCGCACTGCCTACAAATCTACAAATTTATTAACTGTTTATTTGGTTTTTATTAATACTTTCACCACCATTGATTTTGTCATCAACAGCTGTGGATTTGAGGAGATTGGGGCGGATTAAAGATGGCCCCACTGTGTCCACTAGACGAGTTCTGGGACATTTCTGGGACAGGGGAAGGAGACAGGAAAAATACGCTGACTTTTTCTTCTCCACCATTGTCTCCATACATAATTTGCCCTTTAAAGCCGTACTACGCAACTTTTTCATATTTTTAAACAATTTTCTTGAGCCAGTATGTGCTAAAATGACCCTTTACAGGGTTAATGAGATGTCACTCAGACCCCCACCGCCAGAATATCGCATTTGCAACTTCATCATGGCGGGCTGCCACCTGTGGACTGGTGCTGCAATCTGCTTCCAGCACGTTTCCTGCATGTTTTAGATCTTGCACACAGCTGATTTGTTTGATTTAGTGATGAACCGCTCCTGTAGACACTAATGAAGGCTGAGGAGACATTTCAGCAGTTAGATTAAGGTGTTAAAAAGACGAACGCACAGCGAGGAGATAAGTTTTACTTTGATTCAAATAAACAGACACTAGGGGGTGCTAAAAGCAAGCCAAAACTGTCAAGTGTGCCTTTAAGGAGTTTGCTAAGATGTATGCATTTCATGACTGTTTCACCGGTGAGTGACATCACTGAACAGTGCCAAAACGTGTCAACAGCACGGATGGTTGCCATGTTTTTATAAAGATTTTTTTCCCTTTCATTCAGTTTCATCAGCAACTCTTTCAATTTCACAAATCCCAGTCATCTGGTGACATCTGCTAACATTTCCCACTGAGTATCAACCAATCAGCATGAGTTAACCACAAGTCACGCCCAGCAGCTTTACCGGGCCATTTCCAAATACATACCCCACTTCAGGTACTTGTTTGGTTTCTGAAATGGCCCGGAAAGTGGTCCTATTGGGCCGGTCCAATGAGACACGCACATGCCAAGAAGGATTGGTTAAATTACTCAGAAGTTCCAATAGTAGAAACAGCCCTAATACTAGTGGTTAGCTCATCAGTCATGTGGAAGATGTTTCCAAACAGAGGCCGTTCAGGAACCTATCTACTTCATTTATAACGTTTACACAGAAACACGTGGTTAAACTCTAAACAACCATCATCCATTACTCCTACTGTAGAGACACATAAATAAATCAAATAACAGCAACACATTCTGATAAAATAGCACATTTATTAAAAAGAGACAGCATTAATCAGCATTTTCCATTTTGCAGAAATATGTCACATCTGAGTCAGAAGATCAGGGGTCTCGTCAGTATTTCTCAGTCCACCCGCTGCTGCCGCTGGCTTTCAACAGAGCAGTTATTTATCCAACAAACATATCTACAGTATTATGGGATGTTTTAGGTGCACTCACACAATCACACCATGTGACTGGAGGCAGATCGGGTTCTCCCTGTGGTTTGCTGCTCAGACAACTGAGGAGTTCTGATGTTTCTCTCCAGAAAAACTCTGAATACTTTTAAATTATCCAACGGTAACAATTAGTAATACGCCGTTAACACCTTTGTTTTCCTTACAAAGCACTTCCACTGTCTCTTTTTAGGTCGTCCAACTGGGATTTTAACAAACCTAGGATGATTTATCAAGTGAAAGAAAAGGGATGGAGGAAATGAAAACAGGTCAAAGTCATGTTAAGTCACTGTAAAGGAGGATTTAGATGAAATGACAGTAATTCTTTGGTTCTTGTGTGGCAAAACAACAAAAATATTTCAGCTGATTTGAATCACACCTGTGAGCAGGTCAGGTAACGGCTCTGAAAACTAAAGGAGGGATGGGTTTTTTCTGGCTTTGCTCCTGGTAAAGTTAAGAATTTAATTCTACTGATCTGATTCTCCAAATAAGAGCTTTTTTTGTGGAATGAAAATCTAACTCCTAAAAACAAACAAACTAAAGGCTATTTTGAGATAAGCAAACAAAAGCGCATTCTTAAGGCAAATCATGTTAAAGCACAATGTATTCAGTAATTCAAGACAATAAAGAAACAAAAAGACATTTGAAAATACATGAGGCAGTGCAAAAATGTCACACCAATAAAACAGCTCTCAAAAAGTCAAAACAGATCCTGAGAAACTCAAACAAATCCCAGCATTATATCAAAAAATCTCCAGGCCAGCCCCGATCTGATTTAAATTATATATAATAAAATGGAAGATCCCATATTTTCAGACAATCTCATTTATTTGACTGACAGCCAGTTAATGTGGCTGCTGGTAAATAATTATAATAAAAATTATACAACCACTCCTGACCAGAAAGAAAGGCCACAAAGTCTTCTTCACCAGATCTTTTAAAACATCTCAGCAACATGAACAGTTTTCACATAAAGAAAAAGTGATTTTTGTACCGTATATTTACACACACACACACACACACACACACACACACACACACACACACACACACACACACAGAACTTACAGAGAAGGTAGTGCTGAATTAATTAAATTTAGCATCTTTTCAGATGAAATAAAATTATTTTAATTAGTCAAGATTACAGAAAACAACAAAACTGCAAATTAAATATTTTCTGGAAACATTGACTCAAATCGGAGGGAAAACGAATGGTTTACACCCAAAAACTCAACTTAGTTCTCCACGTACCACTCCGCAACACTTCTGGTGAGGAAAAGGGCCACAGGACAGGGGGGCATGTTTGTGAAACAGGTTAAGTTTCAAAGTCATCCTAGGAGTGGAGCTAAGCACTTAGGGGAAGTAACAAGATACAGAAAGAGGAGAGTGCCCATCAGCTGGACCAAAACTGAGGAACATTCCAGAACTAGGAGGTACGTCACCGGCCAATTGCTAAAACTAAATGAAGTCAAAGTGAACTCTGATAATGTGTAAGCAGGGATAAATCTGTATTTAGCCCACAGTCCAGGTCACATCATGACCGGCTAAAGGATGCAGCCATCATTGAAAAAAAATTTAAGAGGACATATTCAAAAAGACAGAGGGTTAGGAGGACCTGTGACTGAATGTTAACACACAACATGGGTTAACATTTATTTCTCTACTTGTGCTTTCTCACCGTGTGAACAAACTCAAGGGGCAGACAGGAGACAGCAGAGGAAGTGCAAAACAAGTACATTAATTGGCAAAGAATCAAATCACTGAACTCTCAGTATAGATGCTGAGTCTGCTAGTGTAGCATGAGGGACTGGAGCTTTTGGGCCCAGCAGGTCACAACAGCTCAGCTATGACGAGAAAAGGAAAAAGGCCACAAAACATGCCTACCTTCTCAATAGGGCATATTTATGCTGCTTAATTAAAAAGGTATTCACAAAAGTAAAAATAAAATTAAATTTGTGAGCAATTAAAATGAAAAAGTTAACATAAAAATATTTAGTGAAACAAAAAGGCAGCCGGCCACGATGAATGGAAATAGAAAAATAAGAAAAAAGACATTTGTGTGATTCTTAATGGAGCTTAAACATGAATCGTCTCCCCATAGAATTCAACGGTTTAAAGGACTGAAATAGACGTTTGTGCATAAAAAAACAAACAAGGACATTAAAATGTGTGGATACTGCTGGATATTTATGTTCCTGAATGGGTATCAAGGAGAAGCTTCTAATATGCATTACCACACGCCACCAATTAGTGAAACCGTACATATGTTCATGTAAAGGCAAGAAGACATACGCAGCAACTTGAACATCATCTAGAGCCGATTCAAGCCTGATCCCTCCGTCTCTCAGCTTCTTATGGCAAGCAGATGATGGCACGTCAACAAAAGGCCGGTTTGATCTAAATGGAAACAAATATTTCCAAGCCGAGAGAACCAGACGTCTCTCAAATGGAAGCTTTATTTTCCATGGACCGTCTCCCTTGTGGTTTCTATTCTAGATTACCAATTAATATAAGCAGCACCATTTTCAATCTGAAGGTAAAATGTCTGACCAGATGCTGAACAGGAGTGTTACATACAGTGTGCTTCCTTGCTGCACCCAGTACAAAACAATGCTTGTAGTTTGTAAAAGAGCCCAGATCAAATCACTTCTGAGCTTCTCTTAGCTGCAGAAATGTGGCTTCATCCATGAAGACTGGCATCTGGAAACCCCCCCAGCTCTGAGTAGAAATGACTAACATTGTTCAAACAGGGTCAGCAGAGGTGGATGTGAAACACGTTTGAAGAAGCGCACAGAACACACTTCCAACACCCCCTTTTTCCTACAAAAGGAGCGTTTGCTTCATCTGGCAGTGGCTTTCCCAAAAGTTATCGTCTCTTTCTGACCTCCATTGTTCCGATTTTCCCCACGCCTCTGGCTCTCTCTCCTGTGTGTATGAGTTTACCCATGCTGCTGCTGTCACCTCGACCTCCTCTCCCTCCCCCCTTCTTCACAATCTCTCGTCCATTTTATGCCTCTTGACGTTTCCCCACCGGTAGTCTGAGCTCACAGTCGGCAGAGGCAGAAGAGGGTCGGGATGAAGACCCCAAACGCAACGAGGATGGGAAACATGAGGCTGCTGTTGTCAGCGGCGTAGGGGTTTGGTGTTCGGGGGCCTGACTGGACCCTGGACTTAGAATCTGTTGAGACTTTTTTCTTCCCGCCTTCCTCACCTCCGTCACTTTCCTCTTCTTCTTCTGCTTCATCTTCCTCAGGCTTCTCCAAGCCAGGGTGAGGTTGAAGTTTTGGTACATCTGGAGAGAAATTAGCAGACAAATCAAACAGTGTTTTCTCCATTTAGCAAGGTATTTTTATTAAACAGGTACAAATGCATAAAAAATTAAAAGGTCTAGCATTTTATGAAGGATTGCAACCCCCCTGCTACATTTGAACTTATAAACTAAGCTTATGATGTGAAGAACTCTGTTACCACATTTAAGCTCAGGGTCTGTAAAATTACCCAAGTAATGGGCAATTTACTAATGTTGATTAGCTGTGGTTGCTAACAGACAACAGAAGCAAAAACATTATAGCCTGCCTCTTGACCTTTTGGCAACGGGCAAAACTTTACTCAGAACCTGGAGTAATCTCACAACTCACCCTCTAAAGTCCCCTTCATAACATAAAGAGCGCAGACCTTTGGGTTGTCATAATAACCCTGTAACAGGAAGAAAACACAAGTCTGTTAGCAAGTAGCCAATGCAAAAATGAAGCGAGTCTTTAGGAACAACATTTAACACCATATAGAAGTGGTTATAAAACACATTTTATATCACATTCAGCACAAAGAAAAACACCCTGTAGCTGCTGTTGGGTCCTTTTGATACTAAAAAACAACAATTAACCTCCCGTTAGCCTCTGGTCAAACGTGTGCTTTAAAGATGAAAAATTCAAAATTTTACGGTGATAAAACAGAGCAGAGTGTCCCATTTTATCCATTTAGAGAATACAAATGTATGTAACTAGCTACTATAAAAACAGAAAGGAGGTCACTGCAGGAAGTTTTCTAAAACATCCCAAATTTAGCCCATAAGATGTTTCAGAAAGCTTGTGAGCCTTCAGCGGTCAGTGAATAACTTTAAAAACATTAATGGTTGAGTGAGCTACCTAAACAGAGATGTAGACAACACCACAGTCCTGATTTATTAAAGATAAACTTGAACTAAAGCGTCAACTGACCTCAATTTGACTACATTTAGCAGCCGAAGGCTGAGAAAATCTTTTTCAAAACCTCTTTAAAGCAAATCATGGGAAAATATAGTCTTTATTAACATGTAAAATAAATACAGTAAAAGTTACTCAGTTCAACAAGTCAAATGACTAAAGGTTTCTATATTTGAAAGGACGTTACAAGAAAAATTTGTCAAGGAATTACCAATAATACCTAGCAGAAACTCATTAAACCAACTAGCCAAAAACAAACATTTATTATACCACAGAATCAACATGTCATGGTAAATTTGTTTTCTTTGCGATCAGAAATAGCAGCATATTGGACTTATCAGCAGCGCAGCAGGCTGCAAACATTGCCACGGCGCTGAAGACCTGCTCTAAAGATGAGTCCATCAGGAGCACAGAGGGAAATCCAACTTTTTAGTTCAGGGTTCAGATTATTTAGCTTCCTAAATGTCCTCTAATAGCCAGAGTGGGATAGTAAGTACTACATGGTGACAGGCTCTTCATTTGATGGATATGGATCACATCAATTAAAACTGTTCTGACATTAAACACCTTTGGGTGATTTTGCAAAGCTATAAAATGAACAGGCTGAAAATCAGACACACCAGGTACTGGTTTACTGATGGAGAACTAAATCTAAACACCAACAATGTGTGTGAAAAACTAAACACACTTTTTGATTCAATGTTGTGAAACAATTAGGTGCACTATCTCACTCATTCACACCACTGTGGAGTAATTAGGAACATCTCACGGTTGTTGAGATTTGTTGGCATTTGTTTAATTATAGTTCCTTTTTCTGGATTTATATTTATGTATTTGAAAGATTCTTTTGTCCAAAGCAACTTACAAAATGAGGATGTAGCAATGCAGCTATTATCAATGCTAACAATAAAGCTGCTCAGAGGGAAGAACAATAGCCAGACTCTGTGAGAGTGCATAAGCATAGAGAGTGCACTTTGAGTGTGCAGGGTAGAAGACCTCCTCACCTGAAGCCGCTCTCATTCACCATGGTAACATATTCTTGCGGACAAGCCTGCTCCGTGGCAGGCTAGCAGCGATGCTGTTTGAAACTTGGTGAATATGATTGGACAAGGTATGTGATGTCACATGTTATGACCCCTTTTTCTTCTTCTGTGGTGTATGTCAGCAGTTGGCAAGTGATGAGGTGGTGCCACCTTTGATGGAGCGTTCAAATATTGTGCTGCATTGTTGGTTTGGGCTTTCATCCAAGTTGATATCAAGTACAATTCTGGACTCGAACTGGTCCCATACAAAACAGTCAATCTTTTCTTTTCGACGCTTTGTTTGCTGTGTTTATTGTTCTCATGTCAGTCAAACTTCCACTGCTGAACACATATCTCGACATTTGAACCTATGGAGTCTTTTTACATACAGACTCACCAACTTCATTCCCAGGTTCTGTGGCTGTAACTCAAACCTTCCGCTTTGGTTTAAATACAGTTTTACTGAAAATTTGCATTTGGCCTTTTCCAGTTGTGGCACTGCAAATTATGGTCAGACATCCTTGTGTAGATCTACTTTTGTTCAAGGAATGTTGTTCTAGAAGTTCAAATGTGACTCTGCAAACCTAGACCATGTTGCCAAGTTCCTTTTTGGAAAAGAAAAAAAAAAAAAGTGTTTCTCCTGGCAAGCCTTCCAAACAAGCCCAACTTGTTTAGTCACCTTCTGAGATATACCATCATGAACTTTAACACTCAGTGAGGAAACTGACTCTACTGATACACCTAAAGACTCTGAAATTAAACTCTTCTTTAATATTCCAGATTATTCTGACATTTGTATTAATTTGCTGGGACACACTGATTTTTTTAGCCCTGCAAGGACATTTAAAACCTCTGAATAAAAAGAATGATTCGTTTTCACAGTAACAAGACTCAGAGCAGTAGCTAAAAAGTTGTTAAAGGTACAATTATGCAAGAATGAAGTAAGAATGACATCCTGTGGACAAATTGGGATACTGCTGCTCATTTTCCAAACACACGAGTGACTCTCTCACTCCCGTTCTGTGAGTTTCATGGCTGTTTCCAGCTACGGATCAGCACCAGAAGATTCTAGACGGCGAGCGAAGACGAGTCATACACAGTAAGTTGATGAGTAGATAAATACATTTCACTGTAATACTGAGTTGTTGGCTATTGAACAAGTAGCTTGAGATTTTTAGAGCCGATCGTTTCTAATTTCAAGTTAGCATTGTTAGCTCATTGTTAGCCTCTAGCCTTCTTTACCCAATATTAGTGTAAAACAAAAAGATGCTGTGGCTTCTTGGGGGTATAAGGAATAACTTCTGGGTCACTCCTGTTTACAAAACACTGCTGTGTTTTGCCAGCTGGTGTCAAATTACAAATGCCAGCACTGCAGCGTTAGCTTTGGCAGACTCGGCAGCCCAGCGGACTCAAAGACTGTAAACAAAGACTACGTCCCTCTTTGGCCATTTTGAAAGGAGAAAAACAGACAACCCCCCCCCAGGCGTCTGAGAAGGAAATCAGTTTCAATGTAACTTTTTTTCCAACATGATTGAGACGTTAGACTGTTTTGTGATTATTTCACTGTAAATTTCTTACATATTTCTCCTCTAAGTTCTGAAAGGTAGGTATTAACCTAACATTGAGTTAAACATAATGACTGGATTGAAGCAGCAGAAAAATATGTTTTCCATGCTAATGCTTATTTTATTATAAAGAAATAACTCGACTTGCCTCCTGGATTCATACTCTGAACACTTTGAGATGTTTGGTCAGTGGCTCAATTGATTTTATTTTGTTTAATCTGTGCTTTAAGCATTTTCATTTTCCCTTACAGCTTTACTGTGTATAAAAATGTAAATGAGGAGTGGCATACACAGACACCCTTCTATGGATTGTCCAGTTTGAAAAGTTGACTCATCATCGTTCCATGGACTCATTAGCAGCTATTTTGCCTCAATATTGTGTCCGTCTCGACTTAAATGAAGACACAATAGCATAGAAACTATGGAAGATGAAAATGGAAAGATTGATCAGTGATCCCGTTCTTCACTTTTGAATTCAAAAAGTTTGTTCTCTGTGAGGCACTGATTCAGTTACTTACTGATCATGTTTAGACAGCTCAAGTGGTAAAGAGGATCTGTCAGTTATTTAAAAGCACCCTATTTGTCTAACATAAGCAAACAAGACAATCCTCTCATTATTAATAGATATAAATAACTCACCTTTACAAAGTCCACTGTGAGCTTCCCATTGAAAGTAGATACCTCTCCTTTCACACTCAGTTTGCCTCGTTTAATGGAGAAGGGCACGATCTCATCATGAGCAGTACTGTGACCCACTCGCTCAAAGATATCCAGGTCCTTCACCACCATGTGGCCATTTAGACGAACGTCAAACACCTGCAAATAATTTTTTTCCCAAATAGTTAATAATAAACATCTCATTCAGACTCCCATCTCCACTCCATCTCACACTTTAAGTGCCATCAAAGAAGTGCACTGTATTAAAAGGACATGTGACGTGCCTTTCAACTTGTGTTTCAGGTGGATAAAGAAAAACTATCCAAAAATGGTTTGAATAAAAACATTTTGTCTGATAGGAAAAGGTAGAACCTTAAAAACAGTTTACTCATTATTTACCTTTTGCTGTGATTGTGCAAAGTAAACCTCTGCATACTTCATGACTAGTATATAGTCTCCTTCCTCACGAATGGGAACCTCGTATCCAAAAGTGTCTTCGTTGTATCGCTCTGTCTGGTACAGAACCTGGTCTTCTGGACTGGAGCGCAGTATTGGCAGGCGCATCCCATAATCAGACGCTACAAGGGAGAACATCATCTGAGTGTGCACTTTGACCTCAGCAAGACCTCCTAAACAGCACCAATACGATAACACATTTTACGACAAGCAAAGTTGCACCCCGAGTGGTGTTTTATGAATTCAGTAGGACAGTCTTCATATGGATCCTACACAAAAACCTAAATATGTTGTTGTAGCTGCATCTCTGCCTCACAAACGAAGCGAGACTGATTATCTGCGGTATATTTGAACATATCTCCTGCTTCCTTTCCATGCTGAAAGAGGCGGGGCTGCAGCCCTATATGCTGACTCCTCATTAGTTTGTAGTTACTTGCGGAAGCTACAGCATCTGCTGGAAGTAACTAAAAGAAACATCTATTGCCGTTTAAATGTAGCTCGGTCTCACAAGCAGATCAACAAGGAAAGCAGGCAGCATAAAATGATCACAAAAAAACAAACCAGCAGACTCACCTTTACCGACTTTCCCTTCCAAAGGGTCTTTTTTGAAGTGGATGCCGTGCACATCCACATGTGCTTCCCCACCGGCATTAACAGCCCAGATCACCCGTTCTGCGAGGCTTGGGCCCCCGCCGTCCGCCCAGCTCTGCTCGGACAGCAGCGACAGCACTGCTGCCACCAGCCCGGCGACGAGCTGCGCCGTGACCCGCTGCATTGCCTCGGTCTGCTCCTGGTCACACAAACAGTCAGCGTCGGTGTCCGCTTCTATGAAGCTTAAACTCACTTTATGTATAAAATTAACTCTTCGCATCAAACATAACGCACACAAGGCAAGCGAAAGGAGCAAGACAGCGTGTCTCAGTGACATGAAACATGATATCCTTAAGTTAGCTACCATGCTAACGATCCAGCACCGGGTAGCATTTGCAGAGATGCGGAAAATGACAGAAACAGTTTGTGAACAGGAACTCTAACTTAACATGGACATATTCGTGACATGCCAGCAAGGCATTAACAATGTATATACAATGTATAAGGAGAAATAGGAGCGAGTAGTCTAGCTAACCTACCTGTCCAACCAGAAATTCTTGGTGAATGAAAGCCCGGCTAACGTAAATGCAAATATCTCTTACCTTCTCCTTCCAGAGGTGTCTTTAACCTGTTTTCGGTCAGTGTGTATCAGCCGTATTTCTCCCGTAACCGTCTCAGCAGGCGTCTCTTATCTGGACTGTTCGTTAGCTTTAATGTGGAAATATTCAGCTGGCCACAGCCTTCAACTGACTTTCATTCAATGTGTGTGAATCCAAAGTAACATTTGCTCTGCTGCCAGTTTGCAGAAGGTGGAACGGCGCATCCTAACTTACGTTTCAGTATGGCGATGATTGACAGGCCGTCTGTCCAATCAGATTCTCGAGTTCAGGTTTCTTCTCCATCAAACACGTTACATATCATTGACCAATCACGTTCTGCTTTGGTACCGACGAAACCTGAAAAGGGCGAAATTTGCATCCTTGTACAGACCTTAGTCATAGTTTTTAATCTTTATCAAATTTTTTTTTATTAATCAGCGACTTGGTCAGTACAAAATAATTCAAATTCTATGATAGATTTATTTTTTATTAATTAATTGTTTTTATAGACTGTGGTTGAAGGTGTGAATCAAACAAACAAAAAAATCAAAAGGAGAACATCTAATTATTGCATCTCTATATTATTATTTTATTGTGCTTACGGTATTTCTTATTTCTTATTTTTGCTCATCTCTTCTTTTTTGCACCAAGTATCGCAGCAATTTCTTATTTTTGTGATTTCTCACACATATGACAATAAAACCCTTCTGATTCACTTATTGAGGAGACTATTTCATACATTGACTGTCTTTATAGGTTATAAATTGCTGTTTGCCTTTCATAATTATTCAGTGTGGCTTTCTATAGTCACTCTGGGTTAATTAGTTTTTCAACAACTGATTAAAAAATGATGTTTGCTAAAACCTGTCACAACCTGTGGCCTAAATATTTTTCACAAGCTCCACAAGTCACAGAATACGTCATACCCCCTTTTTCTAACATGGTATGTTCCGAGCGTCATCCAATCAGAAGAGTCCAACACATCGCACACACGACACTTGAGACTTGGACCAGTTAGACCAAATAATAATAATAATAATAATAATAATAATAATAATAATAATAATAATAATAATAATAATAATAATAATAATAATAATGTAGAGGAGTCTTATTTCTGCTTTTTTGTAACACTTAAATGTGTCCAATAAGCAAACACATGTCAATAATAACCTAAGCAAATGCAAAATGCAATTTTCTAATGATGAGTTCATTTATTAATTAACAAAAAAAACTATCCAAACCAAACTGGCCCTATGAGTTTATTCATAAATTAATTGTGATTAACCACAATATTTGTAAAGCTGAATCCAATTCCACCAGTTACACCCAGACCTGATTACGACCAGCCTCATAGATTTAAGAAATTGCATAAACAGTTTTAGCAAAAAATAAATAAGCAATCACTTTAATTGACCCTGTCTGACAACATGAATAATCATGCACCGGTCTAAATAAATTGAAGAATAAAAGAACCCAGAACAGCATCTAAATCACTGCAGGTATCACTTAGTTCAGGATAAAGTCAGAGGTCATGATTCAATAAGGGACAGAGGACCAAAATGGCATCCATCAGAAAGATCTGATTCAAAGCCTCTGCTGACCAAAAACAGCACAAAAACTCATCTCACGTTTATCAAAAACATCTTGATGAACCCAAAGACTTTGGAAACATTCTGTGGCTTGAAAAGACTATAGTTGATCTTTCACCATTAAACATTAAACTGTCAAACATGGTGGTGGCTTTGGGATGGTCTGGGACAGCGTCATACTTCAGGACCTGGACCACTTACTGTAATTGATGGAACCATGAATTCTGCGTTCTTCCTGAAAATCCAGAAGGCTAAACCCTCAGTCATCAGTTTATCAACAAACAAACAAACAAACAAACAAACAAACAAACAAACAACATGCTTAAAAACTCTTCAGTGGGTCTGAATTAAAACAATTCTGGAAATAAGAGTGAGCTAGAATTCCTCCCCAGAGACATAATAGTTTTTGCTTGATTACAGTTGTTTCTGCCAAGAGTGTTACAGCTAGCAGTAGATTTATGAGGTCACATTATTATTATTATTCTACACTGCTCACAAAAATTAAAGGAACACTTTAAAGAAACACATTACATACATCAGATCTCAATATGAAGTTGGATATCTATACAAATAACGACAGGGCAATGTCTTAGGAACAAAAGGATGCCAAGTCTTTTAATGGAAATAAAAGTTTTCAGCCTACAGAGGGCTCAATTGTGTAGACACCCTAAAATCAGAGTGAAATGAAGATGTGGCAGGCTAGTCCATTATTTCAAAAACGTAATTTCTGCAACTCAAAATGCTTTTCAGTATCTTGTGTGGCCCCCAGGAGCTTGTGTGCATGCTTGACGTCGGGGCATGCTCCTAATGAGACAACGGATGGTGTCTTGTGGCATTTCCTCCCAGATCTGTGTGAGGGCATCCCTGAGCTCTTGTACAGTCTGAGGAGCAACCTGGTGCCGCCTAATGGACCGAAACATAATGTCCCACAGATGTTCTATTGGGTTTAAGTCAGGGGATCGTGAAGGCCATTTAATTGTTTCAATTCCTTCATCCTCCAGGTACTGCCTGCATACTCTTGCCACATGAGGCCGGGCATTGTCGTGCAT